>CAVLGW020000074.1:0-24571 GCA_963669155.1 Arbacia lixula
AACTTTTAAAAAGACTTTATTTTGGTGAAGAAATAAAACTCTGAATATTTTGGCAAAGATGTGACATGACCTGTTATGTAAGCATAAGAGGTCATTTTCGTGTCATAGTTGAGTGAAAACACTTTAAAAATCGCACAAGAAATACCAAAATGTATTGTTAAAATGGCATTATCAATTACTTTTGTGACTTTACCTTTGAAACACTTTTGACTCATTGGATTAATGTGATTTTCACACAGAAGTTAGGGGACAATCGTGCAAAATTATTTTGTCCAAAACCTCTTCGACAAAAAGTTGTGCCATTTTGCTTAGGGGGGGGGGGGGGGGGGGGGCTTACTGTTTTGCTGTGTTTTTTTCAAATTCTCTGTAAGAAGCTAATAATAGATGGAAAGAGAGAGAGAAAGAGCACGTTTCTTTAAACTAAGATTGGACCCAAAGAATAAAAAAAAAACGATCACGCTAGTTTTACCTTGAATTCATAACGCTAATGAACTTATATCACATTTCACCAACACTAACCATCATCTACCTTCAGATACATGTAAAGCATACTACCCCTCCAAAATGTTAGTGGATTTGTGGTATTATCATCAAGGATTTTTGAATTATATAGAGTACCATCAAAAGCTTAATAAATGCAGACTCTTGTATTATTCTTCTAGTCGTTACAAAGGCTCTCTCTCTCTCATCACATGTTAGATTTCGCCGATTCTCCAGAGAAATTTTGCATGAATTTCATATATAAACAAAATAGGATGCGTAGATGAATTTGGGGGAAATGTCCTCACCCCAGATACGTGCGCAGTTGTAGCATTAAAAATACTCCAAATGCGTCTACAGTGTAAAGATTTAATCGGGGAATATTGTTACGGTAAGGTGAAAAAGGCGCTCAAAGTCATATCAAGTTGCAGTCCGGAAATGTTCTTTTCAAAGAAGTACATGTAACTTCAAAAACGGCCCTAGCCATGCCCATACTAGTAATTCCATCTACAGATCTGGAAAAGTATCAAATTCCGTGTTCCCTTGTCCTCATTAACTACATAACAAGCACTTCGTAACAAATCTACCTATTCATCAACGAAAGCTGAAATGTATGCATGTTTAGGAATATCTACTTTATGTCCTCTTATAAAGTCCAGGTGGCCATGACGCAATTCATGCAGTAAGAGTAGCTGCTAGTAATGCATATTAGGTGGCGGAACCAAACCTCGTTCAAATGGGTATACATTTCTTAAAACATCCTTGTATCATCATATCTTGTTGATATTCTGATACCCCGCTCCCGACGTGGGGTGGGGCGTTAAACCTATAAGATTTGAGAAGAGGAAGGAGAACGAAGATCAGTCATTGTTGGTGTGGTCATCAGCATAGAACGGTCTTGACAACATATTACCAGTTTTTACCGATTTTACATACAAAATAGGTAATGCGACTATTTTCTTGCATTTACACCCTTTATTCTGAGCAGATTGACTGCTTTGCTATGTTTACACGCTTCCACTTACATACCACAATGTAAATCTAACTATAATTCCAACGACTCCTCAACGTATAAAGTATATTACTCGTAACTTAATTAATTCTATGTTCTACATCTGTACATATTTCGTATATCAGTAATGATAAACCAAAATGACACATATCTACTTTATAAAAGAGTGACAATTCAATATTTCAACGGAGCAACTAGGCTTATCAGAAGTGGTGTCAATATAACACTAATCTTTATCCTTTTTTAACTCTGTATTTCAAACTGTAATGTCTAATAATCAAATAACATGTTGAGAGTCTAAACACAACAAAAAAAGTAAGACCCCCCCCCCCCCCCCCCCCAAGCAAAATAGCATAACTTTTTATCAAAGAGGTTTGGGCAAAATAATTTGGCAGGATTGTTTCTTATCTTATTGACTAACTTATGTGTGAAAATCACATTAATCTAGTTAGTCATGCATGAGTGGGCAAATTTTAAAGGCGAAAATGTCACTTTTCAAAAGTCACAAGGGTAATTGTTCATGCCGTTTTTATACTGTCATGGGAAGTCAAAAAGCCTTCAAAAGATGATCGTGAGCAATCTTCTTACCAATGGTCATTAATTAATGTATTGTCCATTTCAGAAACTTCATAAAAGATGATTTGCCCTCAAGCGATCCACATTTGGAGTAATTAGTGATTTAATCACAAATCCGCAAAATGTTCGGCCCGAACATTTTAATTTAATTTCATTTAATCACTAATTACTCTAAATGTGGATCGTTTGAGGGCAAATCACTTTCAGCAAGTTTCTAAAATGAACAATACATGAACCTAAGATCATTGGCAAGATGATTACTCACGATCACCTTTTGAAGGCTTTTTTGTCTTCCCAGAACAGCATGTTCTCTTTAAAGTGTTTTCACTCAACCATGACACGAAAATGACTTCTCATGATTATATAACATGTTATGTTACGTCTTTGTCAAAATATCCAGAGTTTTATTTTTTCACCAAAATAAAGGGTTTTTAAAAGTTTCAAACTCAAGAGGGGTGAGTATTTTTTATTTGATGCTCATTCAACCAGAACAATGGGTTAAGTGTCGGGATAGGTGTTAGTGCTTCGAGAGATGGATGATAAACAATGAAAGGACATATATCATTCACCAGAATTAGAATTCATCAAAAATTAATGTGACAGAATCCAAAAATTACCCTTGTGACTTTTGAAAAGTGGCATTTTTGCCTTTAAAATACGCTCACTCTTGCATGACTAATTGGATTAATGTGATGATCACACAGAAGTTGGTCAATAAGATATGCTATTTTGCTTTAAAGGGGGGGGGGGCTTACTTTTTTTGTTGTATTTATTTATCTCAAAGGCTACTCTCAAAGCTCGCGTAAATTCGTTCTATCAGCTTCGAAGCCGCCTCCTACTAGCAACTGCTCTCATCAATATGATGCATATGCGATTGTTATTCACGTGGATAATAGGTCATACACACTCCTATACATTTCAGCTTTCGCTGAGTTACTGAGAACAAGCGGCATTGAAGATATAGATTGTAGCAGCTCAACTGTTCACTCCTTGAATATATTGGGCTGAGAGGTTAACAAATGATCCCCCCCCCCCCCCCCCCCCCTATGAAAGCGAAACACTATTCTTCCCGAAGTCTGTTGTTTGTCACCTATTCGTGGTATTTCCGGTAATCGCCCGACCAACCGCGGCCGGCAAATAAACTTTCTGACACCGCAGAGCTCCGAGAAAGTTTACCACAATGGACAATGATAAACGATGCGCTCCCGAACGAAGAAGCCGCCCAATAAATACATCTAATCCTAACTCGTTTCTCCTCGTTTTGCTTCTTTCTATTCAGAACTGGTATCTGTGTTATCTCCCTGTCCATACCGGGAGCAAGTCAACGAAACATGTTATTCTGACTTCCATCTGAGTCATCGTCTTAACTCTTTCCTGTACTTTACCGTTGTTGAATGGTGTTCAAGCACATTAATGCACAATGGTAGTATTCTACCTGGCAATGAAGGGCTTAAACATTTGCAACTGGTTCTGCATACTTTCCCTCTCTTTCTCTCTTTTCCTCACTTGGCCAGGTTTCGACTGCCAAACTATCAAAAAGTCATCTTCTCCCCAGAACAACCTTTCTCTATTCAGAGTCAGTGTTGTTTCTGTTCTCTGACATGTTATGAGGTATAATAACGATAAAGACAGGGAACCGAGGGTTCTGACCGCAGCAGATAAACACTCTAAACACAATCTCTTTGTCCTAACTTCTAAGGGAGGTGTGTTCGTACTACTCTGTACAATAAACCTATTGCATGCATGCAGGGATGGTGGTGGTCAAACTACACATGACTAAATTCTGAATAAATTTAATCAACCCATAGGAAAAACATCCGTTAAAATACGAATATTCTGTTTGTTAAAATCCCCTTATCATAAAATCGAATCCAGCAACACACTGACCATACATACAACAACACAGTGAATCAATTCGAAAATGGCAATACATGCCAATATTATCGGTTCGAACATGCATAAGTACATGTATACCCGTTTGAATATCAGTGGAAATAGTGTCCACATTAAAACAAAGAAAACATAGCTTCTGTGGAATTTTATTGCATCCGTTATGTCTTTCTCTTTTGGGCGGCATCATTCTTCAAGTCTTGTTTGAATCTTGCTGGTTGAGCGGCCGCGACCGGCCGGTCTTCATGTCTCTGACAAACATTGCATTTTTGCTAGTTCCATTAGTTTTTCCACAGCAATTTTTGTCTGTTTTGTTAAGTTCCTTGGTTTGTGATCCCAGCCTCCAATTGACTTTAACTTTAAGTGAACTGCCAAGGTGTTCAGGATTCAATTACCTACAATGAAATCAATATTTAGCTGTAGATACAAGTGACCAAATTGTAAATGCCACCATGTGTTAAAATATTTGTTCTCTCCATGAACTACGTGAAGGTAAAAGCGAATTGTTTACCAGGGTAGTAAATAATTGCCATGATCATTGAATTTTGTCAGATACACAGTAACAAACAATATCACATTATTTTTCTTGAATATCAAAATAGGGTGTTTTAAAATTGCGGGAAGCACTCGTTATTCCGAAGGCTCGTTATTCCGAAAGTTCGAATGCTCCGAAGGTTCGTTATTCCGGAGGTTCACTATTCCGAAGGTTCGTTAACAAACCTTCAAAGTAACGAACCTTATTTCGTTTTCGGATTAACGAACCTTCAGAGTAACGAACCTTATTTCGTTTTCGGAATAACGAACCCAGCTTTATTTTATGGATTAACAAACCTTCGGCATTACGCCAAAAATGCTCGGATTAACGAACCGTTTTTCGTTTTTTTGACTAACGAGCATCGAGGTATAGGCAATTTATGTGTTTCGGAATTACGAACCTTCGGAGTAACGAACCCTCGGAATAACGAACCCTCGGAATAAACGAGGCTTCGGAATATCGAGCTGTAACCTTTGTGCATTGTTTTAGAATATGGAACCTTTGTTCTGGAGAGGACATGTTAAACATTGCACTAGTGTGAAATACTTACTATCCATAAGAATTTAAAGAGGAAATAAAATCTCATTATGTTGAATTGAAGCATACAATAATTTTTGTATCAATAGATGTCAAATTCCACATTGCTTAATAATATCAAAAAGTTGCCTGTCCTGGAGAGGACACACTTTTAACGGAAAATAGATTGGTCAAAATAACTATGTAACAAAATATATCCATCACTTTGTCATATGTTTTTAATTACAACTATTCTGAAGATTGAATTAGTTAAGTTTTGGCACATATTTATCAATTTAATTCACTGCTGGTGACTTAATTGTTCAAGAGAGGACACGGTCTTTAAATTTAACGAAAAGATACATTTTACAAAGACATTCATAAGTTCCACATTTATGGGTTAAATTTCATCAAATAGGTTTCACAATGTGAAGTATTGATTGTACTTATAGAGTAATATTAATATTCAATACTACTCTCATTGAATACATCAAGGATATTAGTGAACTTTTTTTTAATGTGAAATGAGAATCCATTTTCTGTTAAAAAGAATACCCTAAAATGCTGTAAATTAACAGGAGTAATATTTGAAATGTTATGAAATCTCAACTGTAGGTTATTCATGTTAAGGACCATCAAACAAAACTGGTTGTACAGTGAATGTTAAAATTGGACCAAAATATGGAAAATCCATTTTTACAAAAGCGTACACTTAATGTGAAATAACACAGATGAATATACAGCTCGTTGCACAAAACTAATTGAAGAATGGTTAGAAGACTTAAGGTGTGGTGAAGGAAAGGGTAATTACTTGTTCTTTACAAGTGGTGGGAGTGGGTAATGACAGATAACTACTTTACAACACCCCCTTTGTTTGGAAATAAGGCTCCCCTCCCATTTAAATTCCTGTGGGGGTATTAACACGACTAAGGAGGAAGGAAGGTGTGAGG
This sequence comes from Arbacia lixula, assembly GCA_963669155.1. Taxonomy (NCBI): domain Eukaryota; kingdom Metazoa; phylum Echinodermata; class Echinoidea; order Arbacioida; family Arbaciidae; genus Arbacia; species Arbacia lixula. The sequence continues at coordinate 5,960 of CAVLGW020000074.1, forward strand.
TAATTGTGTTTTGTGAAACCAACATGCAATTACTCTATTATTGTTTACATCTCTCTCTCTCTCTCTCTCTCTCTCTCTCTCTCTTTCATGGGACTGCAATTTTCCTCTTATCTTTGTATGTGTGTGTGTGTGCTTTTTTTTTTTTTTTTTTTTATCTTACCACCTATTTGTTTCCCCATCCCCCCTTCTCAAAGGAGAGCTTCATAAGATGCACCTACATAGACAAAAGTAGAGTCACTTTATTTCATTTTTAGCTTTGAGTTGAGAAGAGAGTCTAGTTTGGGTTGAGAGCTAGAGTTCGACTCTTAGCTAGGTTGTTACACTATGTTACGCCTTCGAAATAATCATCGGAATGACTGAAGAAATGTAGTTCTGAAACCACATTTACATATCTGTCAACATCGTTGTAGTATGTACGTCTACGTCTCAAATAAAAAAACACGTAACAATAAAAATTATTGTATGAGCACCTAAACAGCACAGACCATGTCTATTCATTGCATTGTACCATACGCTACCTCCATTTAAAGATTGTCCGTCCCTTTTGCAAGCTTAAAATTTGAAATCGTCTATCACGATCGGAAATTGAAGAAAGTGTGATTCAAGACCATTTCTAAGAATATAGCATGTTGAATCTTTCTCTATATGTAAAAAATTTCAGCCGTTAAATTTCAAACCGACTTTTTTCGTACCACGAAAAAAGTATTAGTCTTTGTTACAGTATCTATGTGGTTATTATGCGTGTGTGAAATCCTAATTTTATGAGTAACTACCAAACTTTGGAGATGATTCCTTCCATAGAACAATGTTTTTCATAATGCGTTTCATAATTTAATAACCAGATTAATCAATAAAGCAGATATTTCAACACAAACTGCTAAGAGCCTGAGGTAAAGACTATTAATCAGACGTTGTTTACGTGCATTATTTGAATTTTACACTACGTATCAGTTTCAAATTGTGAATATAGAGCTTGCTAACACTTCTCTATATGTTTGGCCACTGTTTCGATGGTTTTGTGGTGATCTGAAAAAGGGACTGGCTGTCTTTAACGCTTGTCATGATAACCATCACCCTACAACCCCCCCCCCCCCCCCCCTATCACCTTTCTGAGAAGTCACACGCACCAGTTCCTCCTCCACCCTCAACATTCTCTGTCGAACCCGCCTAAATCATCCGCACCGCTTTCCCGCTCGCACAACGGGCATGTCACCCCTGTGTGATAATCGTTTATGCAAAGAAGCACTTTCAACAATCATGATTTGCTTCTCGTTACTTATCAAACTCTTCTCGTGATTTAAAAAATGAGTAATATGTCTAAAGAGAAGAGAACAGTCACAGAAACCACAATATTGATCGAGACAAATCTGTCACCCCCAGCCTACATTTCTTCTCATTGCACCGGCCTTTGGCCGTGGCAGGTTTCTAGATAGATCGCTCTTGTATGCCCATTGTCTTGCTTAATACAAGCAACACGAAAACACACATCAATATAAATGTTCAGGTGAAACCATCCTTGGTGACACACACCTTGCAAGTGTCATTACTTGTCCGATTTATATAGCCAAGTACACACTTGTAATCATCAGTTCTAGCTCGTTACTACTATTATGCTTATTGCCATAACCATATTGATATGTCTATTTATTGTTTTTCTTCGAGCTACAACAAAAACAATGTGTCATCAGGGGGCTCTTACAGGTCATATGTGAAACAACAGATCAAGGGCGGGTATCAAAAGCACGCAATTTCCCACAGAAATAAAACCGTACTTAATAACAACTTTAAGTTGTCATTTACTTAACTCTTTACATGCCAGATAAAATTAAAGTCTATGGGCTTAGTGTATATTGAAGGTGCAAAAATCTGCCAGTGGCACATTAAAGGTTAAATAGGTTAAAAATCATTTTATACTTGGATGGTCAACGGCTGCTAGCTTTGATACGCGCAGGCGCACAAGCACCAAGGCTCTATGGGGAGGCCGCTGTACTCGAAACCTCTGGATTGGTTGAATTGATCCAAGCGCGCGGGAAATTCAATCGACAGACATTTCGCTTCGTATATATTCTCTACTTCATCTCGGAGGCGGAAGGGGCATCTCATCGCATCACAACCCTCATATCGCCGCCGCCAGGCCCCGCAGCTCGCATGGTGTGGTCATCGCTGAAGACTGTCCCCTCACAGCATTATTGCCTTGCGCGGTAAGTACGAAGTTGATTCATAGTATGCATATTGGTGACCGGTATGATAAAGTTTTCGAGTTAGGTATGTTATGACTGTACTTTTCAATAATCATATTACTTTTCCTTATGGATAAAGAAGAAATAGGACTAGCGTGATTATATGACCTATATGACCCATTATCTTGTTAACCCAAGTTTTACATCAAGCTTCAGAACTTAGCATTAATATCAATAACTTGCACGGGTAAATAAGTTGATTTTGAAAGTCAAAAGCGATTGAAAATAGTGATTGAGCGGGTTGAAAGATTTTGTCATTCCATCCGAATTATTTCCAGCTATTTTAAAGCGCCGAAGTGTCACTTCTTAATAGCATGTTGTCAAAACAAATTGTTATAAAACTATGTGGGTAGAGCAAGCAGCAATGATCATACCGGGGACTCTCATACCCTTTTTACATTGGGTTTAGCCCCGGATTTTTTTCGTGAAGCTTTTTAATCTGGCATTTCTTAGTCCCGTATTATTTCTTAAACCCGACTAAGGAAATCCACGATGTTCCCACTCGTGGCTAATGATTTCGAGTGGGAGCATCGTGGATTTCTTTAGTCGGGTTTAAAAACTAGTACGGGGCTAAGAATTGTTAGTGAAAAAAGCTTTAAAAACTAGACTAAGAAACCCCAATGTAATATATTTAATATTTGGATGCGAACTTTAAAGACACGCACATAATATCCGTGGGTTTTCCATCATAATGAACTGAGCGAGGTATGAAAAGTATCTCCGAAAGTACACACACATTGTACCTCTGTCCCACCTCTCTGCTCAAACCAAGTATGAAGCTTAGCTACGCCTCGTAATCCTTTATCAAACTATGGACCTATCATGGATGGACTGCGCTCGGATAGACTTCCTTTGATCTTTGATGACCGCCGCCTCATAAAAAGTCAAGACATTCAGGTTTTTCAAGCAATACGCTGTATTTCTAATTAGCCTGTGCCTTCCACTGACTAACAAAAGAAAATCTGGTTTGAAAAATAAGTCTACCGTTCAGCTTTCGCTGGGAATTCATACTCATAGCTGATTTTATTACACACGGTGGGAATTAGTTTTGGGCGGGCGAAGGGAAACTTTGATAAGATTGTAGAAAGAATTTGGTTCGTAACTTTTTCGGAAATCTCCGGACATGAAATGGAGGTTGTTTCCATGGAAGGTGAAACACTCAATAAACGATTTCTCTGACATGTTTTCCACAGTATTCTCACAAAAACGAAGCAACAATATCTAAAATTCACATAAGCGTATCATTACAAGGTGTACTACTGCAAATGCAGCTCACTTCATGAAGTAGTTCTGAAATCTTCTGCGCAATTTCTCTCAATGCATCCAAAATTTGTCTTGCATATTTGGCGGCGATCGTCACTGGGTCAAAGAACCCAACGCGTCAAATATACTTCTGTGCTGTCAATGAACGCGACTGGTGTAGGAATAAATTAAGCCTTTGACCCCGTCAGCGCAATACCCCACTAGCGCCTGGAAACGAGACTAACCGCGCTAACCCCAGTGACAGAGCAGGCGAGGGGCGCAGACCCGATTCTGCATCGAATTTCTTATGTTAACCCTAATACTCCCGGGGTATTTCAAAGCTTGTTATTACCGGGGGGGGGGGGGGGGGGGCCATTATGGCCCCCCCCCCCCCTGAGATCTCGGCCATGGGTCGCCCGATTGCCTCAAAATTTTGCACACGGGTAAAGAATTATGTAATCTACAAAGTTGTATAGCTAAATTTACGAAAGTCCTTTTATTTATTTTTTAACTAATTAATTTATGCTAATTTATGCGAGAAATCATAGATTTTGGTATTTCTCACTAAATAAAGCCTCAGGAATAGTAATTTTTGGTACAAATGTCTTTCATAACTCCCTCATCAATTCTTGAAAGAAAAAGATAGGTTATGGTAATTATTTCTTATGTATTTTATTGTTTTTCAATTTTCTTATGTATTTCTTTGTTTTTCGTCAAGATTCAGATGCGTATGCGTGGGTGTGGGTGTGTGTGAATGTGGGTGTGTGTGTGTGTGTGTGTGTGTGGTAATTATTTACACTATTTGAAACAATGATAACACTTAGAAAAGTATTTACATAAATTGGAAAAGCTCCTGATTTTATCCATAGGGTTATACACAGTCACATAGAGAAATAGCGAAATTTCAGTGACATGTGTTCGGTAAACGTAATCTGACACCCGCACGGTAGGTCCGATCGCCATAAATTTGGTATCAAAATGTGCAGGAAGGATCAGAGAAAAAAGTCAAGAAATTTCGTTTCGAAATATTGAGGCGTTAGGAAGTACCGACAAAACTTCGACAGGGGGGGGGGGCCATAATGGCCCCCCCCCCCGGGAGTATTAGGGTTAATCAGTGTTTTGCAGGAAAAATCGGCCACCTTTTGGTGGCCACCAATCACAATCGTTTTGGAGCGCGCGATAGGATTAGCTAATTGGCAGACCAACGCACATGGACGACGCGACTGTAGGCGATCGGCATGGATTCGTTCATTTGAACAGCGCGGTAACAGTAGACTTGTGAAGCGTTGTATTTCATAACAAATATCTCTTTTTAAAATTTAGAATAACCAAACTGTCTACGTAAAATAACTAAACATGATAACGGAACATCTCATTATTTTCAATTCTTTCTATAAATTCGGCGTAGCTACGTTTTCAAACAATACCTACACATTCACGTAATGTACGATCCGAAACGCATTTGTAACGTGGGTTGGACGATAACCTGGGTATTAATATGAATTATTCATAAACTAACGCCATAATTGGCATACAGACGTGACCTATCTATAACTATTCACAAGCGTTGTCCTGAATATATAATTAGTTTGGTTCGGTCAGTGCATGGACCTATCATGGATGGACTGTGCTCGGATAGATTTCCTTTGATCTATGATGACCGCCGCCTCATTAAAATTCAAGACATTCAGGTGTTTTAAACAATTAGCTGTATTTCTAATTAGGTTGTGCCTTCCTCGGAATAACAAAAGAAAATCTCTTTTGAGAAATATGTCAACCGTTCAGCCTTCGCTAGGAGCTCTTAGGTGATCTTTTTACACACACTGTGAATTAATTTTGGGGTGAGCGAGGGGAAATTTTGGAAAAATTGGAGAAAGAATTTGGTCCGTAACTTTTTTGGACACCTCCGGACACGAAAATGAGCTTGTTTCCATGGAAGATAAAACACTCAATAAACGATTTACAAGATATTTTTAAGGAAATATGATTGGATTGCTTAATGTGCGATATGGAGGCATTTCTCTGGCATGTTTTCTACAGTATTCTCCTTTTATCCCCAAAGCGAAGCAACAATATAATCTGAAATACACAGAATCGTATCTTTATAAGATGTACTACAACTGCACATGCACTTCAGTTCATGAAGTGGTTCTGAAATCTTCTGCGCATACAAAATATATATTCCTCTAAATGCATCCAAAATTCGCTTTGCATATTTGGCGGCGGTCGTCACTGGATCAAAGAACCCATACATGCGTCAAATATTCTATTGTGCTATCAATGAACGCGACTGGTGTAGGAAATAAATTATGCTTCGTGCTGACTCCAGTTCTAACACCTTCCTGGTCAGTGCAAGGCATCATAATTAGTCTTTTCTAGGCGTACGGGATACAAAAGTACTGCTCAGAGGCTACAAGGCGTGAGGGACAACCCACATCCACAATGTCTTGTCAAAAGGCTAGAATAAACTACTCGTCGTGACGACTCCACCTTCCTGCTTACACCATGCAGGGAACACCTCCCTGCACCATGTGTAAACCAAACTGTCCGGCAGCGTGATTCACACTAGTCTAGGTTCTAGACTATTTAACAGCCCGAATTCGTGTACAAAAAAAACGCGCGAAGGAACTCCGCGGGATCGCGCGATCGCTGAGTTCCGTCGCGCGCTGAGTACACGAATTCAGGCTGATAAAATACGTTTAGAAAGTAGACTAGATTCATACGTTCGTGGCCTAATCTCTTTAGCGCGTGCCAAACACGGGGGTGTGCATGTTGAGCAGCGTCGTAGGAAACATCGACCATCGAGCTTGATGGTACTGGGCCCCGAGTACTGGGCGTGCTATGTTTGCGCTAGGTTCCCAAAATCTTGTACATATTGCCAGCTCTGTTTTTCGGCTCTGTCGGCTTTATTCAAGTTTTTCTTACTCTTTTCTTCCTTTGTATCCCTTTTCTTGCTATTCCTTGTCAATTTAAGTATTCATTTTTTTCCTGTTTTTATCTGTATTCATTATTCCCACTCTTCTCTTTTTGATTTTTCATGTTTTTGTTATGATTCTTTGTGTTTTTTTTTAATTTACTTTTCTATACCCTTCTGTCTTATTTTCTTTCATTCATTTGTGTCTTGCATTTTTCTTTCCATTTGGATGTCCTTTTTACTATTTTGTCACTTCATTCTTTTACGTGTTCTCTTCTATCCTTTAAGTTTCAATCACACTAATTCATTTATGCAAATGTTTTGTGTTCCTTTTTATCATGGCCCTTTCAATATGTCATTTTTTCCATTGGTTTCATTTCATATTCATCATTTCAAACATTGTCTTTGTTTTTGTTTTAACCTTGATTTCTCCTGTTCACAACATGTTTTTCATTGTTTCTTTTGCTTCTTCCCATTGTTATTTCTTTCATTCGTTAATTTGAGTGTGTGTCATGCTATTATTTTCCCTTCCTCTTTCATCATCTGTATAACATGCCATTCTCAATATATATTGAGAACGTGAAGATTATGAAAGTAAAGTATCTATTTTCACTGGTATATATGGACGAAATATTATGACAATGTGGTTTTTTTTTTTGAGGGGGGGGGGGGGGGGGTGGGTAGGTGATATATCAGCCAATAACCGCGGTTGCATTTTTCTAATGTGATCATTTACAAACCTTGGATACTTGTTATGTGGTTATCAGAGTGGTGATGCTGATGAGATTTTTCTAATAATGTGTAAATTTCGCTTCAACATTCATGATATGTACTAAAAATCAACTGCTTTTCTTACCTAAATTGTGTCTTTCAAATCACTTTTTTTAATAGGTTGGGATCTTGTTAAACAGTCATGGAGAAAAAAACTCGCAAAGAAAATTATCTTGATTCTGCAAGAATAGAAGGTGATCTGAGCATGAAATGTCATTGTGGAAATGACTGCTTACGCAAAATGGACGTTCAAACTGCGTTGATGTGGAGGACACGACTGTTTGAGGTGAAAGAGGGGAGTGGCAGACAGGTCAAGATAATTGAACTGATGCAGAGCATGGCACTTCAGACAGACTGCAGACAGTTCGTCATAAACGGAGAACTTATCTGCAGGTATTCTGTGCAGTCACATTACATTGTTTATAATTTCATACAACGTAAAAAGTCAAAGGTCAATGACATTTAATAAAAAACACATACCCTTATGCCATGTCTGTACATAGGATAATAAGTACATCATGACATATCTGAGTACAAGTGATCTGAAAACATCGAAGGTAAACTTGTGTGAATTGAATGTATTTAAAGTGCAAATTTTCCACTTCTAGTTTATTGAGGAAATGACACTGCTCTCTTAAGTTCATTTTGACAAAGTGTATATCTACTCGAAAGTATACATGTGCACTCACTAAGATTATAAAATACATTTAACTTTTGTTCTGCATGCTCATTTTATGACCAAAAATTGCAAGATCAATTCATATTTCAATATCAATTGATTACAGCTTGATTTGTAATGAATGTGTCATCTCTCTATTACTTTTATTTCAGACATGCTTGGTGCCAATTCATGAAGATGTCGAGGAATTCGTTCTATCGTGCTCTTGCGCTTCTGAAAAATGGGAGAGTTTTTAATCCATGCTCAACATTTGTCAGTGGAAGAGACACCAACGGTAAGACAATTTTTATGAATAGGAAAAATAGAGAGAGAGAGAGAGAGAGAGAACAATAATACCTGTAATATGGCATTATACATGTACTTAGTAATGGCAGTACACTATGTGTTGCTGGATGCATTGAGCACCCTTTGACATTTGATGTTGCGAGAAGAAAGTAAAATGGAGCTCTTCTCACACAGTAATTTGCATCAAAATTTCCAGAGGAGTTTGGGAGAAGTCATACTTGTTAAGAGCATTATCTCCTTATGCATATGCTGTTTGATTATCTAATTTACTTCATGGTGAGAAACAACAAAGAGGTGTATTCTCTGAAAATAACACTGCACGCTGTTTAGTAATAGTAATTCTCCATCAAGTAAGCCTACATGCTGATCCTGTACAATGTTTATGAGCTTACATTTTTTTTTTATATGTACATAAGGTATGGTAGCAATTGGGTTCATGGAGCAGTACATCAAGAGAATGGGAGACACATGCCCACAAAGCGGACGGATATTCCTGCCCTGCCCATCTACCACAAATTCTTGGCATCGAGAGACAACATTAGCAAGATTTCCAGGTCGCATTTTGGAAGGATTTGGCACAAACATTTCATGCACGTCTCCTTCCCTAAGGTATGTTTTGAATTGTACAAAAATTAAAAAATATTTGAGGGGAGTGAGTTGTACATTATTAATATCAACATTCATGCTACATCTGCCAAATAATACAGGTTACATATAAAAGCATTTTGATATACTTATTTCCAGTTAATCATCACATCTGTCAATTTATGTTTGCTTATCATAGCACCATGTGTGTAAATGAAACAGAGGCAGGGGTATTTGTATATGTCTGTATGCATATATTCATTCATTTTTATGTCCTTCCACAGATAACGAGGATGACAAAGTGCAATATCTGTATTCTGGCGAAAGAGGTCATTTCCAAGACGTCTGACCCTCTAACCAGAGAAAATCTTGTACGGGAACGAGACGAACACCTGCAGCGACAGTGGTATGTAAGATATATTCAAATGTTAGATATATTCACGATTTATAAGTAAATCATGAGGAATTACAAGTAGCCACTGTTTCATAAGATTTATCTTGATTGTTAGCTGGATTTTGGTTGAATGCCAAGACATTTTATTCTTATTCAGGATTGAACATCTTCATATGTGTACATGACAATTCAGGAAATACAAAATGATGTACATGTACTGGGGGAAAATACATGACTTTCAGATACCTTGCACAGATTCTCTTATTTACGGGTTGTTCATGCTCGTTCTTGGATTTATATAGGTTGGAGCGGAAATTGTATTATGAGAGGAGAGAAGAGGCGGTGCAGGATCAAAAGGGGAAGCTGAGCATAATTATGGATGGGATGGATCAGGCCAAAACGTATCTCCCTCATTTCAAAGGATGGTCAGCTCCTAAGGTAAGAGTACTAAAGTCCACATCTGGATACATTTGCAATACAAAAATTCAGATAATGAGGTTGATGAGCAAATGAATAAAGAGATTTTCTCATTCAGCTTCTAAAACAAACGTGTTGATCAGGATAATTGTAATTGTAGGATCCCTGGAGGCTAGGGAAGAAGCTATTTACCCTGTTAAAATGTTACTTATTAGTGTGACATAAATTCATCAGTGATGTTAAATTCCTTATGGAAGACAGGTTAATTCTGACAAATACACATTTCTGCACAAAACAACAAATCTGTTGGAAATATACATACAGAATATTACTGTGTTCATTGCGATTTCTTGTACTCCTTTGTCTGAAGGACTGTGACAAATACAGGCTTCAACCACATATTGAGGGTTGTCTGGTCCACGGGCGATCCTTCCATGCTTACGTGTCACTAGAAGATGGCCATGACTCCAGCATGGTCATTAATTGCCTCCTTGCTACATTGTGCCAAGTGAGTGATGATGGCGTACTTCCCCCGACCCTCTACATTCAGCTGGACAACTGCTGGAGGGAGAACAAGAACCGCTACTTCATTGGGTTCATGGCGTTCCTGGTTGCTGCACACATATTCAAGGAGGTAAACGAGCATGCAGACCAATATATCTATTCATGTCAGTATACTTTTAAAGAAATTTGAATCTGCATTTTGTGGTTTGTACATTTTTAAAAATATTTTTGCAACAATTGTTATCAATACCATACAACATTTATAATGGAGTGCCAGGTGAAAACGATCGGTATGCGGATTATAGAATATACAAGCTATTGGCTGCTCACATATTACTATTTTTGCTAATGATGGTAAAGAGGATATGTATAGTGTGTGAGTGACTTTCTGACTTTAATCAATTGCAGTCAGAGACCTCAATCAAATGCATGCATTGAGCTGTCTGTATTTGATTGCAACAGATTGCAGTCAGCAACCTCAATTGCTATAAACTTGATCTCAGGTTCTCATATATCTGTCCCATATTCTTACTAAGTTCTTCAACAAAAAAAAAATATTACATACCGGTACTTATTTTACAGGTCCAGATGTCATTTTTGATGGTGGGTCATACTCATGAAGACATTGACCAGCGTTTCAGCTGCATTTCTCGTGCCCTCAAGCGTGAAAGTGCCAGGACCCTGCCAGAACTGTTGACAGTCATTGAAACCTCCATGGCAAACACTACAAGCAGAGCAACCAGACTTGGCAGAGTGTTTGACATCAAATCATGGTTGGAGCCCTTCCTTGCCCCACTCAGTCAGCATTCAGCACAGCATGCATTCAGGTAATTCATTTTACGAATCAGGATGTAAGAAGAAAGCTAGTCACATGTATTCATAGGTTGATTTCATTTTGGGGGCTTATAATTTATATAAGCTGATTATATAAGCTGGTTATAGAGAAAAGAACGAGGCAAATGAGTTTTGTAGGACATATAATTAGAAACGATGGTCTTGAAAATTGAGCATTGACAGGAAAGATAGAGGGAAAGAGGGGGAAGGAAGGAAACAAATGAATTGGATGACCAGTCTGAATGCATGGATTGCAAAAGGAAGTGGAACTGATTCAAACAGCTAGGAACAGAGATTTGTGACATGCCATGATCGCCTACGTCTCCGGATATGGCACTTATAGGGATAGATACTTTCTTTCACTGTTGCTTCACTGCAGAAATAAATACATGTATTGGACAAGGGTCTCCAGCTTTGCTGTTATCAATGTGTAAGTCCTTGAAAAGAATAGATTTTAACAAATGTAACTAACCGTTTGAATAAATGAAGTATATACTAGTTCTTAGGGTTACAGATGAGACATGTCCATTTCTTGTGCTGTGTTTATGTTGTTTTGTACAAGCATGTACAATGTATTTGATGCCTTGTGCATGAAATGCAAAATGAAGATGGACCTTTTTAAATTGTCTTTGATACTTATGAAAAGGAAGTGGAGGTGAGTAACATCAAGTCATATTATTTAAAAGATTAGTGGAGAATCAGTTTCCATACCAAACCATTTTCCTCTAAGTCAGTGTATGTCAAATCACTTTGATGTTTGATTTCACGCTTATTTTTCAGGTTGACCTGGTCACCAGGAAGCCAGAAACATGTGCTGCTACATTATAAGCAGTGGACCCAAGATAAGGAGTGGCTACCAGCCACTTATGATCAGCAGCACAAAGTCTTCATCTCTGATGTGAATGGGAGCATGAAGCTGCCACCTGGGATGCCAGCCTTGAGGGAGCCCACATACGAGCGGCAGAATCTAGACATGGTGCAGCGCACTATAAACTCTGGAGCTCACCATCTAGATTCTGACCAACACGACTGGTGGAGCTCATTCTTCAACAACCCAACAGATGGCATCCCAGACAGTGTTTGGGCTCCTGACATCTTGAAGCAGCACGCAGCTGACATCAGTGAGGATGAGGAGATGGCAGTGGTTGCTGGTCCAACTGTACTAACGCCTTTTCTTGAGAGGGAACGGCGTGCTCCCCATGTAAGTACTCAAATTGTTATTGAGGATTCATGCAGGAATGTACAAACTTTCTGTTTGCTTTATGTCAGAATTCAGACAGATACAGTTGAACTCATATATGTATGTTAAAGATTTCACCAATGGTTACCCAAAATATAATGGAATAGATGAATTGATTAACAATACCAGCACATTGACGCATCTCTAAAAGAGCGTAAATGTACCATCTGAAACCCATGGAACATTTTGCTGTATGATAAATAAGGAAGCCTTGTAATTTAAATCAAACACATATTTCCCTTACGACACCAGCACACCATAAGATATTCGTAATAATAATGACCTCCCATACGTATTCAGTGAAATACATTGTAAAATACTTGCTCTACTGATAACAATGTGGTGTACTTTTAATTTCAACTTGTACATACTATCCAACCAGTTTATGATGAGGCAGAGAACAGGATATCAGATTTGTAACAATGTGTCTCAACTGTTTCTGTGGGGAGGAGCATTTGGAAGATGATGTTTGTATACTTTGCTCAGAGGAGATGCTGTGATGGTAATGTTTAGTTTACAAATTCATTGTTTAGATTAACACATTGAGATTCTTGTTATTCTTTGATCCCCTCTCAATGTACGAGAAATGATCCTTGATTATCACCAGAGTAAAGCTATGACTAAACAAGCAAAATTCAATTTAAAACATATTGAGTTTGCAGAACAGTGAAAGAAATGTTAACCAGTTCTTGTGTCCATTGTTTTTTCATGAGGTACGGTCAGACAGTGGTAAGATTTTTAATCCTAACAGATGTGTGATCTACACTTCCTTGTTTAAACCCAAATTTCAGAGAAGTATCATTTTTGTTGTCATGACTGTGCATGTAAGGCCTAGAAACCTATTAACCCTGCCTCTTTAAATGAGTATCATGGTTGAGTGCTTACGTAGGTGAGAAATTTACATCAGTGAGTGTAGCCACACTGCCCAATATTTTGGGTATTTTGATAAATGATTTGTGATAATTGCGCAATCAAAGCATCAGACTACCGAAAACAGACGACTCAAAATATCAACAAACATAAGCGGAGCAATGGCGTAATAATACTGATGTATTTCTTTTTTTGCTCGGCTTTCATTCTTGTGCAGATCAACAAGAGAGGCCAGTCAGCACAAGGAAATGAGCAACACATAACACCGGGAAAGATGGTGCTCACTGCCGAGAAGAAAGTGGGTTGTGTTGTTGGGGTCAATGGTGAGAATATCACCATTGACCTCTACAATGGAAAGAAAAATACATTATGGAGGCCTGATGTTAGAGCAAATGGTAACCCCAGGCAAGTCACCATTGCAAAAGAAAGTGTGTGCCAAGTTTTTGACTTGACACCTGGTTTGAGATTGCCTGGGGTTATCAAACATCTAATTTAGCTGCATCATTCTCTATACCACCTGATTGTCCCTATTTGCATATCACTTGCATAAAGAAACATGCAATATTCGCTATCTGTACAGTAGCGTCCAATCCAATACATCTAATACAACCTCTGAGTAATGTAAATGTTAAAGTTAAACGAGTCTCAAATGTTCTCAAAATCCTAACAACAATAGCCAGCTCCAGTGGAAATACAACTGCATTCATGAAAGTAAAGTTTTGCTGAAACAATCGATACTATTTCTGCACACTGTGCAACATATGTGCAGACTTCAAATAAATAAATTTCTGTTCATCATTTAAAACTTAATATCATAATGTCCAGTGTAATAAAGTAATGGTGTTAGTCACAACCAGTTTGTTATCATGAATGTCCATTCTTTTTAGGTGTGTGTTGATAATTGTTCATGGATGGAAAAGATAAATCATGCATTATATAAATCATTATAAATCGTATATAAATCATTATGTAAAACCAGTATCATAAGTCCATCTAAAAAGGAAGGAGTAAAACAGTAGGGTTTAGAGTGAGCCTTGCGGCTCTGAACATTGTTCATAAACATTGTGTTGCTTTTCATATATGTCCTTGACCACCTTAATTGATAGTGAATCATGTATGTGGCAAGATTGTAAATAGATTAACTATTACTGTCCATTTACTTGTAGTAGTTATGAAACTATATGAAGTGACAAAATACTTGTACTAAAAATGACTCGTACTAAATGCAATACCACACTATGTTCCTGTTTTAGCATATTGGGATTTCATTCCCCCAAATCCTAATCACATTTGAAAAATCATAAGCTTTGTTTTCAGACACTTGTTAACGACAAGAATTTTCAGTTATAAACATCAGATTTCAACATCTGATTCAAAATAACTGAGAGTGTGATTTAGCAAAAGAAGGGGTCACCAGTCGTGCATAATGTCGTTCGTATCTTAGGAACAGCTTGGTGAAACACCACCCAGGATACATAATACATGTACTTGTTTTATCATACGCAATTTTCATTTTTTTCCTTCTAAATGTGATATGAGTAATACATATCACTAATTTTTTTTTCTGTCCCAAATCTGATTTGAAAAAAAGGTAACTTCAATAGAGAACTAAACATGAACGCTACCTTTGGATGTACATGTATATCTTTTTGTTGTCATTATTTAAAGAAAAAATGGTGCCTTAAAATTTTTGTCTTCCTTTGTTATTTTTGCCATTGTTTTTGTCTGTTGTTGATGTTGCTGCTGTTGTTGTTGTTGTGTGTGTGTTTGTTTGTTTGTGTGTTGTGTGTGTGCGTGCGTGTGTGTGTTTGGGGGAGGGGGTGGGATATCCCATGATATGGACATGCAACAGTCAGTGAGAATGTGTTCCCAAACATGATTCTAAACTATTAAAGTAATGTTGATAATGTTTACAATTTGCTTTTATGGCACACTACATGTATGTTGTATCACATGTGTTATGTTGCATCACCCATGCAACAAGACAGAAATTTGCTTCATTATTCTGCAAGGTATCACATAATATTACACTAAAGTATAAAATCAAGTGACCTTTCCAGTTTCGCTGTATAATTCAATAAAAGACACATGCCCACTTATACTGTAAATACAGCGAAATTTCAATAAGACACATGTCCACGTTCGCTGTAGTTAAAGCTGAATATCGATGAAATACACCGAAACAGTTTCACTGCATGTAATTACAGCAAAATATCAACTCAAGACACCAGCCCAGTTTTGCTGTAATTACAGCGAAATACCAAGACACCAGCCCAGTTTTGCTGTAATTACAGTGATATACCAAGACACCAGCCCAGTTTTGCTGTAATTACAGTGAAATACCAAGACACCAGCCCAGTTTTGCTGTAATTACAGCGAAATACCAAGACACCAACCCAGTTTTGCTGTAATAACAGCAAAATACCAAGACACCTGCCCAGTTTTGCTGTAATTACAGCGAAATACCAAGATACCTGCCCAGTTTCGCTGTAATTGCAGCAAAATATCAAGTGAAAATACACATCGATTTTTGCTAAATTTACAGCGAAATATCATCCAATGGAAATGCACGATCCTTAACTTTTGAAAATGTAGAAAAATTAAAATTACCGATGGATCTGTATTTTAGCTCGGTTAGAGCAGATTTTTAAAAAACTTGGGAAACGCGCAAATTACCCAAATCCAACACAACAATGTTACATGTTCCTTGTTATTGTACTGTGATTATGTGGGTGCGTGTACATGTACGCATTGTAGGCGATCTCTTTGTATTACAACACAAAGAGCTCCTAGAGTCCTAATCAAGCCAAATTCTTGGCCATACAGGCTTTTTATGCACTTCCTGTATCGAACTTTCTTCTTTTCAAAACTTATTGATTTTGATATCAATAGAAAGGTCATGGTCTTAGCAAAATAACTGCAATAATTGCCCTGCAATTTACAGCAAATGAAGAGTCCAACATATTATTTACATTAGCACTACTGAGAACATTGACATTTTTTTCAAATGTTCTACACAAGTAAAGCCCTGTGATACAGTATAGCTCCTCAACTGCCAGACAAAATACATATGAGTGGAAAGCCCATGAAATTCTCTATATTTTATATGTACACTATTTTTCCTCACGACAATGTAATAAAAAGTTATAGCCCTTGAAAGCTACTACTCCGACAAGAGTTCATTGGAATATGCGCACACTCAAATTAATGCAACGCACAGGGGGTTCACAGGTGAACGCACAAAGAGTTAAGAATTGAAATCTTCAAACAATGACCCAAGATAAGGGGGTAAGATGTCAAGTCTTGGGACTTGAAAGTCATGCCAGATCTAGAAGGAAGTAATATCAAAGAATCTCCAGAAAGTGTTTGTCCCAGACACCATACCAGTAAGCAATGAGGAAATTCCTAGAGCAGGGAACTTGGAGAAATATTCCTATCTCAGACACCTGGGCCATGCTGCATATAGGTCTTCAATTATTGAAACTTAATTGCCATCAATTGTAACTACCATAGCAACATGTGCAATAATGAGAGCTCACTGACTGTTGCCATAGTAGTTACCATTGATGGTAAGTTACAATAATTGAAACAGTGCCCAGATATATCATGTGATGTTGGTATCCTTATTGGTAATACATTTCCAAGAGCTTCAGAACCACTAGAGGTTGTTTACAGTGAGCATGGGGGACCCTTTGCTTACAGGACACAGTTAGGATGGGCAGTTTTGGTCTATCAAAATCAGGGAGTACTGTAACAAAATTGGTAGAGCTATATGAGCTGGTGTTTATACACACACCGGTATTGCTGTGTGGATAAAGAGTTGAGATGCACGCACTCACATGCCTAGGGCAGCTCATCTTGCCAATAATTGTGTTGGGAATGGTGTTGTAAGCACAGCACGATGATTGCTAATAGATTCTTAGTGTAATGTGCAGTCTACCTTTAATACAGGTCTACGCTCAAACATGTTTTTAGAACATATGTGCTAGTTTGTGTAGAGCATGCATGGAGATACATATTCATGATTTAGAAAAGGTAAATGCCTTGATATAAAGTGCAGGGATGAAAGTACTTACACTATGATTACATGTGAATTACATTGACGTATCAGTTATTGAAATACATCATCAATCAGATTCTGAGCAGAGATTGTATACACCTTATATATGCATAGACTATAGATAGTAACTTTGGTTGTGCACACCCATCATAGAGAAGTAATCAGTATTGGATTTTGTGTACTTAAAAACCAAACATGGAAAAGAATACAACAGCTATGAAGGAGCTTGAGAAGGAGATGGCTGAGCTAAAAGATAAAGTAAGCCAGTTAAGGTTAGAAAAGGAACTGCTAGTATGGGAAAGGGGACAAGTTGAAGGGAACCTAGAGCGATCAGGGGAAACGACGGAACCCTCGAGGCAACCCGACCTAACAGGACACGGTAATGACCAGGGGTTCGATACTGAAGTAAAGTTTAATGTACCCCGTGGCCCCAAGCATCAGGAAGAGACGACAGGGTATTTTTCAGAAGCTCAGACTGTTCCCATGAGTAGAAATGTTGCCTTCACTACACCTCCACCTCAGCAACCAAGGGTTTACCCTGTTTCATCAACTCCACTAGATTTTCATGAACAGCAGATTGGTTTTAAGCAACCGATGCCGAGTCCCATGCCAGGCATGATGTCACAGATTCCAAATATCACACACATCAAGCAACAGAAGCCTCTCCTCGTACCAGATAGGTATGATGGCAAAATTGCATGGAAAGACTTCCAGCAACATTTTGAAGCTTGCGAAGACTTGAATCGATGGAATGATTCAGAAGCAGCTTCGTACATGCTGGCAAGTCTACAAGGAGAGGCACTGCGATATGTTAGTGGTATGAGGAGTGAGGTGCGACATTCTTACAGGGAACTGTCAGTTCTCCTTAATCCTAGATTTGGATCTGCTAAACAAGCTGAAAACTTCCTGGCAGAAAAGCGGCACAGAAGGCAAGAACCAAGAGAGACATTGCAAGAACTTGGGCAGGCAATACATGAGCTTGCGATTAAAGCCTACCCAGAAATTCCAGCCAATGCACGAGGAAGGCTAGAAAAAGCTCACATTGATGCTGTGGACAGCCACTTAATTCGAGAAGGCATCCACCGAGCACGGCCATCAACATTGGATGAAGCAATCCAGGCTGCACTGGAAACAGAAAATTTCGAGAGGGTAGAGATGCGGAGGAGGAATGAACGCATCAGAGCAGGCAAGTTTGCACGAGGCCTTGAAAATGAAGAAGATGCGCGTCTCCAACAAATGGAGAATATGTTCACACAAAGAATGAACGAAATTCAGCATCAAATCTCCGAAATGTGCATGAACATGAGCTCTGGAAGGACTGAAATGAATCAACCTCATTCATCCTCAACTGAAACGAGAGCAAACAATGCTCAATGGAAGGAAGAAAGAAGATGCTACAAGTGCGGTGAAGTTGGGCATCTGATACGATATTGCCCGCATAACAGGAGGAACGACAGAAGAAAGGGAAACGCGCGACAGCCCGCCGAGGGGCCCGAAGGCAGGCTGGGAGATCAACAGGGCCAACAGACACCCAACCAGCCGACAGGGAGCCAACAATAACTCCAACACCAAGCAGC
>CAVLGW020000074.1:24771-50775 GCA_963669155.1 Arbacia lixula
CAAACATGGCATGCAAGATAGATCTGTAGCTTGCACCTGGGGTCTGTCTTATAAACAGTTGTGATTGATCTGAAGTGTCCAATTTTCAATCTGTATCGTACATACAATGTACAAGCTGTGAGACAACTTAAGTTGCGATCAGTTGCATTTTTTTTTTAAAGACAGGGTCTTAGTACACTACGGTGCATCCCTTCTGCATAGACATGCACTAGTCAAGGAGGAAAAAGAAGAAAAACAAGAAATTGAAAAAAAAATATCCTAGAAGCATCAACTAAAAGATATCTTGTTGTATTATGTATGAGTGACACTGACAGGGTCAAATTACAGTATTAATGAGCCTGCGCGTGTACGTACATGTACGTACACCAGCCCTTTTCCAACTTGAGTCAGGAATTCATACAGGCGCCCAAGCACCTGAATAATGCAGGCAAGAGAGGCATGATTGCTGCATTTTTTTCCTCGCTCGCTCTCTCTCTCTCTGAAACGAACAGGTTTCGGCTCTACAAAGCCTGCTCGCAGATAGCAGGACAGCTGACTGCCCCTTGGGGTACGCTGCAATTAGCGGGTCGGCAGAGCTTGTTGCGTCCTCCGAAACAGCCATCTTCTGCGCTTTCTGCTGTGTTCATGTACAGCGCGCACCTTTTCGCCGAGACGTGCATAGAACTACCCATTACTACCCCTTAAGGAGATGGATGATATGAGAATGTGGTGTGTACAGGAGAAAGTGGAGGAGATGTTTTTGGATTTGAGAATCAGGGATCATTAGCCGGGAAGCATCTTGAGCAAGGACAGAGAGCTGATGCAGGGATTCACTGCAATACTTGGTGGTGAGTAAAGGGAGAGAGAGAGAGAGAGAGAGAGAGAGAGAGAGAGAGAGAGAGAGAGAGAGAGAGAGAGAGAGAGAGAGAGGAGGGGGGGGGAGAGGGGGGGGAGATGGACAGTGAGAGAGAAAAGACAAGAGATAAAGATTGACAGAATCAGAATTGAAAGAGAAAGAGAGAGAGAAAGAGAGAGAGGGATACAAAGGGAGAGAGAAATTGAGTGAAGGAAGAGAATAGAGGGATAAAATGATGGTTAGAGAGCAAAAGATAAAGATCCAAAGATAAAGATCCAAAGCGAGGGAGATATTGAGAGAGAGAGAGAGAGAGAGAGAGAGAGAGAGAGAGAGTGAGAGAGAGAGAGAGAGAGAGACAGACAGACAGAGACAGACAGAAAGAGACAGAAAGAGAGAGAGGGGGGGGGGGGAGAAAGAGAGAGTCTGGATGACTATGACTGAGCAGGCGATGTAGGATTGTACAGTGCGCTGATCAAGGAAGAAAGAGATACGGCTTAGCTATCACTGGATGTGTGCTGAATTGCTAATGTTACCTCCTGAAGATCCAGGACGCCTTCATTTGCAGTTTTCGCGTCTGGAATTGATCCGATATGCTCTAAAAAGTTTCTTGACCTTTCTCATCAGCGGTAGTGCGTTCATGCGTTGATAAGAGTCTAGACCAGTCAATACTAACGCCTTTAGAAAATAGCTAATCAGTTGCCTGCTTGTTTCTTATTTGCATCGTTGACTGCACTAAGCTATTCTACAGTCTTCATTCTTTGTGTGAGTTGTGGTAATGCTCAAATGGATTCTCTTCATATTTGAATTGTGATTCTGATTTAAATGATGAACTTGCTTGCTTGCTCAAATGAATTTCATTACAAATGAGGGTTGATGATTTGATGCATGTTTGATGCATTTTTCATCACAATACTGTTCAGTATTTATTATGAAGACCATAACTAGACAAGCACCTGAGTTTGAGACCGTGAACACGGAAACACTTCCGTGTTTACGGTGTTGTGATGCAATGTTAGCTAACGTCTCGCTGCATATGCAGCAGTGATGCGGGGATGTTCGCAGCTATATAGCGCATGCGCTAGGCAAGCATGCCGAACAAATTCTGAATTGTTCCGTTGTAAAATAGAACTAATTTTGGCATGAACAAGTGTCGAAATAGGTGTTGTGTTAGTATTTTGACTGGCTTGACAAAGATATTTTTACTGGTCAAGTGGGACCAGTAAATTTGGCTATTTCTGAAAAGTTACTGACCTGACAGCGATTTTTACCGGTCCGGGCCGTCGGACCGGCGCTAGTGTTGCGCCCTGATGTACCATACAAGTGCAGCATAGCCAACAGTACCCGGTAATGATTTGTCGCGGTGGGATTATAACACAAGCAACACGGCACAGGTGACTGAGCTTTAGTTTGCAGGCCTGCACAAATCCTTGCTAGTCTAACTAGCAACAACTAAGGGCGTGTTTATCATCTTTTCAGAATTTGAAACGCGTTTCCAAAGGCCTTTGCGAACGCGTTTAAAAAAACGTTGCTTTTATCAACTCAATCGCTCAAGTTGAAAACCGGCCTTGTCACTGCGCAGCTCTACTGCGCCGTTACACGTGCACTGTAGTACAATAGTGTGCGATCGATGTGTTTATGGAAACATGTGGTTTAGAGTCGTTTCAAAACAGCTTTCCGTTTATCTCGCTTCTGAGCCAGAAATGCGTGTAGGATCACACAAATTTGCGTGTTTCAAAACAGCTTACCGAACCCCATAATCAAAACACCTTTGCATTTATCAACTCCCTGAGACGCACTTAAAATTATTTAAACGCGTTTGGAAACCTTAATTCTACCAAAAATAGAGTTGATAAACACGCCCTAATACATTCAGAATGTATTCCACCCATTGAAACTGAATCGCTAGATGCCTAATAGTTTGTTACTTCACAGTTAGTGGGGAGGTTATGAATACAGAAAGCAGCTTGGGGTGCAGTTAATCCATTTTTTTCTGGCAAGAAATATTGTGTCAAATCACGCTCAATACATGTAAGAGCGTTTTTAGCCAAAAAAAAGTAATCACATAAATGCTCCTTAATTTAGACAGTGTTTCTGCCATCTTATAAACGTAACCCTCTTTTGAAACACTGTTTATATGATGTCACATGTTGCACAGACTATTACATGCATACTGTTTAGCCTGTTGCTAAGGGGAAAACTACCCAAAATGAGCTGCGCAATAGTATGTCTACTGAAAGAGTGTTTCTAACCAGAAAATAATCCTTTTTATGCACCAGATATGCTCTTCTACTAGGTGTTAGGTGTTGCCGCTTGAAAAAATTATTAAAAAATCAGTTTAAACTGATATCAAGCTGGAATTGACACATCATTAAGTCAAAGGATGACAATATTTTTAGAAACAGGTTTTGTGACATTTCATTGAGAACTTTCCTTGTAATAATCCTTGGACTATTTAATGAGATTTTCATTTTGGGACAAATTTGTGTGTATGAGATAATTGATTCAGTACACAACAATGACCATTGTGTATCACACCTGATCATCCACTAGCAAAGTTTCTGCCATTAGAGTTGCATTGATATTGCATGATGCTTCTGGCAGAAAAGATGTTGCAGGTTGGCATGCGTGATGCACAGTGACCATTTTTGTGTTCTGCATTGATTATCTCATAACACACATATTTTTAGAATCAAATTTGTCCCAAAGTGAAAATCTCACTAATTATTCCAAGGAGTATTACAAGAAAGATAATTGATGAAATGTCATAAAATCTGTCTCTAAAACATGTGACATCCCTTGACTTTATTATGTGCGAATTCCTGCGTGATGTAAGTTGAAACTGATTTTTGATCTTTTTTTCAAAAGTGTCAAAAGTTTTTTAATACGAAGTAGAAACACTGATTCTTAGAAAGCAAAATTGATAAATACAGCATTTTCAAGTCTGTCTGTAGTGTAGACTAGCTTAGTGGTAAGGATACAGCTTCCGTATGAATGCTCTGTAATGCTTCCTCGACAACTTAATCTGATATCAAGTGCAGAGCTAACTGGGAAAGGTGCCAAACCACTTTGGGTTGCCCTCTTGAAGGGAAAAAAAATTAAATTGTGTAAATACCATGGTTAATGGAAGAAAATACTGTATAAGAACTTCCCTCATAATGTTAGAACTGGAAACTAACATTGAATGGAATTATATTGATTTTTGGATTGCGAGTAGGTTACAGAGACCGTAACAGCGCACTTCGAGGCTCTCCTCTCGACAGCGATTTGTTGAGGCAAGCGGTGTATCACTGAGTGATGCAATGATCAATGCAATACTAGCTGTATGTAGACTATGATTTGTATGAAACAATGCATTTAAAAAAGGATGATTTTGAGAAAAGCTTTTACTTCTTACTGTTATCTAAAAATCAGACAACTATCTCCTTTAACCATTTTCAGAGAATTTGTCTATGCAGGTTGTTATAAATTTGAATTTTTTACTTCATCTCTCATGAAAAGTACCTGTAAGAAATAAGTACCTGGTAATGATTTCAGATATTTTCATTATCTCGAGCAAGGTCCAAAATACTATTGTAAGTTGTAGACTGCATTTGGAAAGAGCCTGGTACATGTACGTGGAGGTGTGCAGAATTATCATTTAAATATGGAAGACAAAATAACAAAATAATGTTGTCAAGAAAAACAGGATTCCGGATTCAAAATGAATGATTTTCAAAGCAGAATCGATCATCTCGTCCAAATACACTTTTTTGTTTGCACAATGAAGTGATAGCACTCTGTCGCCTGCGTTCTCCCCAATCTCCACCTCGTATTTGTTAGCATCCACTGCATACTGTACAAGGACGAACAAAGAGAAAGAGAAAGAGAAAAACACCCCATCTCGAGGGCTCGTCGGTAAACACACAAGTGCCCTCTTTTGCCAGAGAGGGGAACGACCAATCAATCTACCAGTCCCCACGGCTCAATTGAGGTGTTCTTTCGACGAGAGAGCGAAAACGAGTGGAGGAATACAGAAAGGGGGCAGAAAAATGAGGATGCGAGATGCGTGAGTCCAAAAATTTTGACCGGAGGCATTGATTGTGCGCAAACCTTAACAGGATTGGTTAAGTTTTTTGTCATTTGAAAGCAAAGGTAATGCGTCAAAACTGTTTTTAAGTCAGCAAAATATTCCTGTGGACTTGTATAACTTACAATTTATTTTACACTTTGGATGAGCAACAGTGTAAAGAATTGCCATGGTGAATTGTGCTCAAAGCTATTGCGGAAATTTGTTTTTCAAGGATATCACGGCAGAAGGTTCACCATCATTTTTGTATGTTGGTAAATCTCAGCGTTTTGTGAGGAATATACTGTGGATTGACATTTAGATAGGAGAGATGCCATGCCCTAGATAGTGAAGGGAAATGGAGATGGTCTGTGCACATGTTTCATCGACTTTGTTGTGTAGCGGATTCAGTATATTTCTATGCACAAATACTCATCGGTATGGGAGTGCTAATCTGAGTCATAGGTTTTCAGTTATTGTAACTTACCTTCAATGGTAACCAGCATGGCACCAGCCAATGAGCATTCATTATTGCATCTGTTGCCATGGTAGTCACCATGCAGTGATGGTGAGTTGCAATAATTGAAAACCTACATGCAACATTGCCCTGGATTTGGTTCTGGTAATTGGTTGTCATGGTGACTGTAGTGTGGTCATAATGCGTTCTGCTATAAACAGTCTTGTTGTTGTTTTGTTGCTGTTTTGCATCCCTCTCTCTCCCTCTCTTTATACTGAGTCTACCCAATAACCCAAATACTCTTGGGCAAAATTGGTTTTATTTGCTTCTGAAATGAAGTCGATGGAATTGACATTCCTGCCCATTGAGCTAGCTTGTGAATTACTAATCACAATGTTGTATAAATGATATTTCAAGGGAGGGGGAAATGACAAGAGTGGTGTGGAATTAATTTCCTTTCTCCAGTCGACTTTCAATTTGCTTGTGATAGCTGTAGTGCACCTGCCTAATCCATTTACGTCACCTGACCGCTCTTTGCCTCCTTCATACCTGTTTGCATCATTCTAGGTGCGTCTTCATTAGCCCGATCAGATGAAATAGCGAGCTACATTTTATTTTGCTGATCCGGGGAACTAGCCTGAAGTTGCAATCGCGTCTTCATTAGCTCGAAACTGGGGATACGTAAGCTCGAGCTCGGATTGCATAAATTATCCCGAGTTTCGCACATACCAGCAGTGTGCGACGGGAATAGGCCATGACCGCATGGCTTCGGTTGTGAGCTCGCATTCACGCACGTGTAAAAACCTATTACGTAAACAATGCCTCGTGGGCGCTGATGCATGCCGGGATCGAGAAATTTTCAGGCCAATGAAGACGCTCCGAACTAGCTCGAGCTAGCTCTATCTAGCCCAAGATTTCTTGGGAAATTTTCTCGACCAAATAGCTCGCTATTTTGCCTGATCTGGCTAATGAAGACGCAAATAGCTAGCTAACCTGATCAGAACAAGCTCGCTATTTTGCCCGGCTCGAGCTAATGAAGACGCCCCTGTAGTCTCAAATTGCAGACCTACTGCTTGTGCCATTATTAAGAAAATCTATGATAATGGTCAGATGTTTTGATAGGCATAAAAAACATGTGACACTTTTTAAAGTTAGCAACAAACATGTTACAACTCAAATCAAGCTGAAATCTACATGTCAAGGGATGATACATTTTTTTGGGGGGAGCAGGTTTTGTGACATTTCATTAATCAATTTCATTATCGCTTGTAAAATAAGGCAATGCAGCAATTGCGGGTGTATCGAGAAAGATTTAGAGTTTCACCCCAACCTCTAGTCTAGTTATTGTTGCGTGAATTACAAGGTGTAGATTTATAAAAAGTGAAATCTTACATTCTCCATGTGCACATGTATGCCGGATTTGTACCCCATTTTGAGTAGATTTTGAAAACGTCCTTTGATACAGAACATTTAGCTTTGCACCTGTCCCATCCACTCTATGCACTCGACCATGAATTTGAATCTCTCTACATTCAATAAAAGCATGTTTCATGGATCTAGGCAGGATATGAATAAGCCACTTCCGAAATGCAATACATGGAGTGATACATTATCACATCCACCTGTTTCAAGTGATTTCAATTTCAATGGGTGCAATGCATTGAACTTATATTAGTTTTTGCTTGTCAAATAAACCTAGCTCAAACTAAAAATGAATTGACATTGGTATTTTATTAGTTTAATGTTTGCATGGTAACATTTATGTGCAACATGATCATGAACATGCAGCATACCATAGTAAAGCTAAAAGTGTACTTGTAGATGTGATGGTATGACATTTTCTATGATGCAAACTGAAAAGTACATACAGTGTATGTGCAATTATAGCTTCATTATTCCATACAGATAATTTTTTGGGGTCAGTTGATAATTTCAAGGTTTATTTCCAGGTTTATTTCCATATTGATATAATTTGTATCTTAAAGTGTCATCTGCTGTTTTTTTTTTATACTCCTACATATGTACATACTTCTCTCAACTTTCATTGTACCCTGTACACCCTGTATGGTACAGGGACTGGGCGTAGTACCACATTTCTTCCACTGAAAGGATTCATAATCAAAACTCCAAACTGATTACAGGCAGTTGACTGTACAATGGGCAATATGTGCCATGAGTTTCCCAGATTTCATAATTTGCCTTACCATACTGAACGTTGTACTTGGTTGCTTTATAGCGAGGAGTTTTGGTTGCCGTGGGTAACCATGCAACTAGAAAGCTCATCCCTGCTATGCATTCTTAATTGTCCGCCTGTATGAAAATAGTGTGTATAGTTTGTGCTCTCCTCAAGAAAAACAACAGAGTTTTCTACTGAGGATTATGGCAATACTGTACAGTTGTCTCGCAAGTTTTAGCCTCTTAAATTTGTTTTCTGCAGTGGAACGAGGCTAAAGCTTGCCTGGCAAATTCTTAAACCATATTTTAAGTTCCTCTGTAGAATGAGGCAAGTTTTAGCCCGATTTTAATTGTTTACTGTGAAACGAGGCAGTTTTAATCTCATTAGGTTGATTTGATATGAGTCTTGTGAGAGAAAAGTATGCAGCTCTTTTTGTTTTGGACAAACCTACTGTACATCTGACTTTTAAAGATAGGGTTTCCCATTTGGAAAAGTCATTAAACTCTGCAGGAATGAGCAGTATAAACTAACAATAACACTGTACATGAAATCTCATAGTCATAGCTTCACACACATATTCAGGAAAAGTGAAAAACTATCCTTGTTTACATTTGAAGTACACTGACCAGTCTCGTATCATCCCTGTCAGCACGCAGTATAAGCAATACTCCCATTTAATGCATGCACAGTGGGGCAGACTGATGTGGACCATAGCAAACAGCGGTGTTTAGCCTAGAGCACTATACTACATCACATGTATATAGTCAAACCTGTCTCAGTGGCCACCTGTCTATAGCAGCCAATCTGTCTATAGTGGCCACTAAAAAATCCCCCCTAAAGAGAGATCATGTGTTAAAGAACATGATTTGCCCCAAAACCTCAATATCTAACGATCGCTATGATTTTGCGTAAAGCTTGTTTCCAGTTCTATTATTGGGATGGAAGTATTGATACAGCATCTTCCATTTTCTGTGTTTTTTTTTATAAAAAAAATACCTTCAAAAGGAATCCCCTGTTTCTAAAAGGATAGTTCACCCTGAAGATAAGTTGCTTTCAATCAAAGCAGAAGCATGAAAGAAACATATTAGTGAAGGTTTGACAAAATTGGTCAAAGGAGAAGAAAGTTATACGATTTTGACATTTAAATTTTGTGATGTCACGTGTGAGGTGCCTCCCATATATTGCGTACAATATAATTGAATAAATTGCTCTTTTCCTTTTTTGATAGCGGAATTATTTCTTCATACAGGTACAGTATGTGTATAAAAACATATTTTTGATGATGTATCAAATGCTCAGGTATGTGTACAAGGATGCATATTTTTTTTTTAGAAAATGCACATTTTTGATACAAAAATTGTGCACAACATATAGTGTATGGGAGAGCAACTTTTTATGTGACATCACAAAATCAATGATTTAAAAGATTATAACTTTCTTATCCATTGATGGATTTTCATCAAACCTTCACTAAAATGTTTCTTTCATGTGTCTGCTTTTATGGAAACAAAAATGATTTTAGGGTGAACTATCCCTTTTCATTGAAAAGCAGTAGATGGAAAGGGCACTCCATGAAACCATTGGGCATTACCAGAGTGATTGGAGAGCTAGACCCCATTATTGATTCTCTCCTCTAGCTTCACGCAGACAAGGAAAGGGTCAATATTTGCATGCACAGGCATCTGGAGTACTTCTTGACCTAAACCAGGCTATTACGATTGTACTTTGATCACCAGAGACTAACAATAAGCGTAATTCAGACACTACATGCACTACGTGTTAAAAAAAATCTTTTGACACTTGTGGAAAATAATGAAAAAAGACTCTAAATTAAGCTGGAAGTGTAACATCATTTATTTAAAGAATTCCATTGTTTATTTTATGCAAGTGTTGTGACTTTGTATTAATTGCATTTGTGGTAGTAGTCCTTGGGAAATTTAATGAGATTTTCACTTTTGGACAACTATGATGAAAAATGTGTACATGTATGAAATCATAAATTCAGAATACAACAATACCCACTGTGCATCACACATGCCAACCCACACAATCTTTTCTTCCAGAAGCATCATGGTTATTAGTGACACTGTGAGGCCAGTTGCCAGTGGATTTTCAGGTGTGATGCACAATGTGCTTTGTCGTATTCTGAATTCATCATCTGGTCCACACAAATTCACAGGTCCAAATTTGTCCAAAAGTGTTGACTTACATTGCAACTGTTTATTGGTCATGTCTTGTTTCATTTCATTTGCATATTTGTGTATGTATTTTAGACAAGAACGCTTCAATTTTTTTAGAAAAAACTTCAAAATTCTCAGCAAATGCTGACTCTACAGACCCTTTAATATCCAAACTATGGTGCTATTTTTTCTTTAAAGTGATAGCTTGCTGTGCCCTCACGCTGAAGCTGTGACATCTATTGATCAATGCAACTGGCAATTATACCACTGCGCATTGATTACCCATGAGCCGCTATGGTCTTCCATCATCAATGAGCGTGCAACATGCTAGTCTTGCTTCCCAGTACTATGATATGTTTTCTGTTTTGATTTGTTTTAGGAAACCTTGCCAAGATATTTATCATTTTGTTGCACCCTATTATTGTCAGTCACGGGTGCACTTTATCACTCTTCAATGACGAGCGATGCTGTTCTGATTCAAGTTGTCATGATATTCCATGTAGTATTTTAACATTATTCATCTTTACAGTATGAACATCATGCCTGAAGTATGATCAGTAAAGACTTGTTGAGGCTTGGTACGTGTACCATGTGAGAGATGCAGATGCCTTTGCCAGTCATAACTCTGTAATATTATTTAGAACAATACTGCATTGTCCACCCATACTTTCATGCTTTAGTTACCACAAGCATTTAATAAGCCTTTACACTTCACAATGAAAGCCATGCTAGATGCAGATGCCTTCCCTGTCATAACTCTGTAATATAAGTTAGAACAATAATGCATTGTCGAAACACACTTTCATGCCACAAGCACTTAATAAGCCTTTACACTTCACAATGAAAGCCAGCTAGATAAATGTGAAATGAAGATTTTGTTTTGTGGGTGTGTCCGAGTGCATGTATACCTGTCTAAGTACCACCAATAATTCTTTACATTGGCGCAAGAGAAGTGTACAAACACTATAATCACAGGCACTGTGTGTATCGAGCTGTAAAAATGACCTAATTCGTGTCTCATTCTTTTCTTTTCAGACTCTCCTAATTCCAAGCGGGCATACGATTGACTGCAAGGCCATCATTTACAAGAGCCCAGTACAAACAGAGGGCCCGTACATGGTCCATTCCTAGCTCATGCACTTTGGCCGCTCTTAGACTCTGACCCCCTACATTCTCTACATTATCGTGGGATTGCCCAGGTGCTTCACTTATCTCAACACTTGTGGACAATCAACTTTAAATTTGGATCGCCTGGCTATCTTGAAATATTGTTTGCGTGTACTTGTGCATGTACTAAAGAGGTGAGGAGCAGGCTGATAATTTTATGTACTTGTGTGAACATCTTGTCATGACATCTTGTATGGATCACAGTACGCACTGACAGAAAACTATCATTAGTCAAGCTGGATGCTGCTTCATATCTGAATGCACTGCTTCAATGAGGAGGTCTACATGAAGCTTTAAACACACATTTTTAAAGGTACCGACAGATCTTTACATGTTAACGGACCCAAGGACATTGTACACAGTGGCTCTAGATTTGATGCCTGAGACCCATTGTCAACTGGATGCGCGACGCAGCTGAAGTTTGTGCGGAATCGTCCTAACTTGTGAACTTCAGGATTACGGATTAGGCTGAATGTCTCAGACCCTACGAGCAGTGTCAGCGAAGTTGTCAACAGTTTTTGCGTCATCAAGCTCATCACAAGTACCGAGTTCTCAACCGCTCCTGGCAGAAAACGGTCACAAGATGGCAGCAGAAGGCGTAGAAGTAGACCATTTTGACGAACGAACATCAAAGGTAAAAATAATGTCTAAACTTTTTTGTGATTCTTAAATTCTTTTTAGTGTCTGGTGTTGTGTACGAAAACAGTTCAAGCGTAAATGGAAAGGCCACCTCGAAATTAAGTTGGATTTAATTAAAGCAAAGACATTGAAGAAACATATTAGTGAACATTTGACGAAAAATCCATTAAAGAATAAGAAAGTTTTATAATTCTTAATTTTATGACATCCCGTGCAAGGTGCCCTCCCGTACATGTATGTTGTGTATGATTTTTTTTCCATTTTCTTTAATATCCTTTTTGATTTGTCAAACCTTCACCTATGTTTCTGTCATTGTTTTACTTTCATTAAAATCAACTTCTTTTCAGGGTTGACTTTCCCTACCTTTCCATTTTTTCATAGCATCTGGAGAGCGGAGGTTCTTTTATGACCATTATTCATCATTGCGTTCAAGGAGTAATATTTCATTTTACAGCAGGAATTCACCAATGCACTACAAGAGCTATCTATTACCTGGGGAGGATTGCTGTTGATCGTCAACATAGATCAAAGATCACTGCTTTATTTTACAGCTCATGCTGCAGTCATGTGATTCCTGTCAAGTGTCCTGAAATATCTAACTGTGACTCTTTTCTAAAGCAGGCCCCAGGGACTGAAACGTTTTTGAATGATACTGAATGAATAAATAGATGTTAAGAAGACAGGGCAGGGGTAACTGTTGATGTTCTCTTCTTTCCTCTCTGCTTTGTGAATGACAGATTATGTTTCCTTTTTATGGATGGATTTTGCTGTAGTTACATACTGTATTAGTGAGGAGAGTCTATACACAACAGCTCAAAGGAATTGGCATAGGGAAAGGGAAAGGGAAGAAAGGGAAGCAGCCGCAGTTTTAAACCGTGGTATACATGTAGTTTGTCCAGTTCAGCATGAAACATGATGCTTTTTAGGCTAAAAAGCAGCGTGTTTCATGCTGAACTGGACAAACTATACCGCGGTTTAAAACTGCAGCTCCTTCCCTATCTTCCCTTTCCCTTTCCCTATGCCAATTCCTTTGAGCTGTAGTGTACATACTGTAGTAGTGAGTAGGTGAGGAAAGTCCATAAATCCAGATATGGATTAATCATTACTTGAAGAGGGAGAGAAAAACAAAATAGAAATTAGAAAGAGTGAGAAAATGAAGGCAAGTATTGGGGAGGAAGATGAAGATGTTTTTTCTTCTTTAAGCCACGCCATGTAGTCTACCAATTTTGCTGGGGTTACTTTTCCAGCCTGATCAAGTGATGTCATGAAACGAGCAACATTAACTATACCGTGTTGGGCTTTGTGGTTTGAAATAAACTGTATTCAAATCATGTTGAGAATGAAGTCACACCGCAGATGAGTGACGCATGACCACGGTTTGTGTATGATCTCAGAAGCCCATACAACTGAGCTCGTATAGCGTGATATCGTGTATAGAGGGCATTGCAGTTGGCGGCGGCCCTGTCAGCTAGCTAAGATAGCTAAAAATTTGACAGTTGCGATCTTGCGTGTTTGCGATATCAGCAGCATGCTATGGGACATGTACACACAATGAGTGGTGTGCGCCTATAATATGTGTGTGAGCATTGAAGCCATCTGTCTGAACCTTCGTGAAGCTTCGGTCAACTTTGTGGGGTCCGATCTGTTATGTAGTTAGTTCTACGAGCACTTAACGTGCACAAGCGATATCTACAGGTCAACAGGCCTTTTGCATGTATACATGTAGCCTCTACGCACCTTTACTCCCCTTTGATACTGACGGTCATGCACTTTTAATACGGTCTTTTGCAGAGCGCAGCGAATTGCTGGGTCGTCAGGGAGAACAGTGCAAGCTGACTGATGG
Source organism: Arbacia lixula (assembly GCA_963669155.1). Taxonomy (NCBI): domain Eukaryota; kingdom Metazoa; phylum Echinodermata; class Echinoidea; order Arbacioida; family Arbaciidae; genus Arbacia; species Arbacia lixula. Next base: position 38,114 of record CAVLGW020000074.1, read on the forward strand.
GGCTACCCTGTATAAAGAATTGATCAAATGTAGAAGCGCTATCTATCTAAACTGACGATGAGTGATCACAGCTTCTGCCAAACAGTAAACTAGTTCTTGTTAAAATGTTTGGCTGTTCCACTTTTTTTAGGGCAATCAAAGTAGGTCACAGGCTTTATTTTGGGGGGTCATTCACTTTTGATCAACCTTAAAAATGCATTTTAACATTATGGCACGTCTTCTTGTGTCTATAGCCCCGTTCATACACCATATACCGCTATTATTACCGATGCACATCAGTAAGCAAGTTTCCAGCGAGCCGCAAAAGCACCGTTCATATACACCCCCCAAAACCGTAATGTTGCGATGTTTTGGACAGCTGGACTCTCTCCAAACCAATGGTGACATGCTAAGCTCAGCCATACGAGCGGTAGGATTAGTGACCAACATGCCAGAGCACGATGCAAAAGGCGCAACACTTACGGACGCAGTTTATAAGATTCGTTTACCGCAATATTGTGGTATTATTACTAGGTCTCGATCCGCGAAAAAGCCACAAAATAAGCGCAAAAAAGGAGGAAGCAAATACCGCATTACTTGAGCGATCCCGTTCATATACGCAGCTATCGGTAATGCATCAGCAAAATTGCCGCAAATGTTGCGCCTTTTTGGCGGATAGGCGGTGTATATGAACGGGGTTCATCAGATAGCTCTTTGTCCTTTCAAATTTATGAGGAAAGGTTGTTTAAGGATGTCTTGTAATGCATTTAATTCCATATGGCACGTTTTGATTTGTCTACCGTGTCTGAAGAATAGATTTACTCCTGCAAACTTTTGAACGGGTAAAGTTCAATGAAGGGTTTATAATGCAAAGCACAGGGGTTTTATGACCTCAAGATAGATATAAGAAGAAGAGGAAGATGATAATAACTAAAACAGAATGATGATGGTGTCTGTGATCTAGTTTTGACTCACAGTCAAGAACAACACCGGTGTTTCCAGGCGGGGTGCAAGAGACACATGCCCCCTCTATTTGTTTGGAGTAACAAACACTGAACATACACGTTGATACAACAATATCCAAGAAGATTTCAGTGTATGCCCCTTCTTTTTCTAAATACTGGATCCGCTTCTGAAGTACATGTGTACATGTAATTGTAGGAGGACGTGTACACTCATACATTTTGTTTTATGATCTTTATCTAAACGATTGAGCCATCTTTCTTTAAACAGAGGGAGTTTAAGAGTTATCTGTTTTCCCCAAGAAGATAAATAATCACACACTGTAAGCTATCATCACAAGCCTGGAAACGTGTGCTTCTGTGGTGGAATTACAGATTGTTTTGACACCATTTTTGGTGAAATCTTCTGGCATCTGGCAACATGGAGTTCAGCTGTGTTCAGTGGAGAAAACTGAAAACTTATCCAGAAATGAAAAGCCCTTTCAGAGGTAAGTAATTCAGCAAAGAATAAAAGCACCTTCTTTTGCCTTGAATAGAGGCTTTAAGCATGGGATAATGGTTTTATATTTGTAAATCTCAGGGACAAAATAATTTCAAATTATGAAATGACAATATTTTTATGTACATGCTGTAGGTGGCAAAAATGTACAATTTTGTTAATTGTTTGTGCGATTTTATAACATATTTTATTCTGATAATAGATTTTATTCATTTATAAGCAGTTGCTTTTCATCATGGATGATATCCATTCATTCCATATAATTCAGGATATATCTTTATAATTTATTCTTTTAAATAGTTTAAAAGCTCACTGATTTCTGCTATTATTGACCAAAACTTAATTTCAATGATTCATATGTTTTTTTTTTAATGAATTGGATTGTATGCCTACAATGTACCTGATGTACATTGTACCTGAAGCTGAATGGGAACAAAAACTACAAGAAATTCATGAAAAACATCTTCTACTGATAGTTCTTCCATATAATTGTTCATGTGCATGTCCGGATGTCTGGAATGTTTTGATCTGAAGGACAGCAGAAGATGCTGTTTTGGGGCACTGTCACGCAATATGGTAAATTATTCAGGTTGATATGGAATCCCTGCTCCCCGTGTGACTGAATTTAAATTTGATGTGTTTAGTCTCATCTTTGTCAGTTTCTTCGGTGTTTTGTACACATGGCTGAACCATCGGGAAGTTTGAGACGTAGAATGGATGGCATTTGAGCAGATTTACGGGATATGCTCAAGGATTTTGTCTCTTGAGTGAAAAACATCCTTAAGAAAGAGTGCATAAATTATGCACAGGAATACACAGGATGTGTCTGTGCAGGTATCGTGTCCCGCAGCCGCGGGGAAGAGATGGGGAGAGAGCGGAAGAGGGGGAGGAACAGTGAGAGAAAAAGAGAAGAGAGGAGGAGAGTGGGAGAGAAAGAGAGAGGTAGGGGAGAGAAAGAGAAGGGAAGAGAGGGGAAGAGAGTAGAAAGAGGTAGGTAGAAAGAGAGAAAATGACAAACAGAAAGACAAAGAAAGAGAGATACAATAAGAAGAGTAATTGCAGAGAGGCGTTTTAGATACAGTACATTTATAGAAACTAGAAAGACATAGTACAGGGTGAGAAAGAAAATAATGAAGGGTAGTACAAAGGGAATAGATGAATGAGGGAGTGAGGAAGGTAGAGATAGATGAATACAGAGAAAGAGAGAGGGGGAAGCACACGATGTAAACTGTGTTCTACAGGTAAACACAAATACATGAATGGATAGATCACTGTATTTTTAATATTTGCCACTGCAATCAAACAGACACTTTTTAGCTCCTTCTTATTGAATGAAAGCAATTGCAATAGTCTGTATGAAATATGAGAGAGGTAAGAACCACATTATATCACATTGATCTGTTTTTTCCTTCCTGAATAAAAGCTTTTGGCGTCTTTTTTGTTTTTGGCGATCATGTTATTCCACAACTTCCTGTCTACTTTACTCTTATTTCTATGAGGTGTACTCCTCGATACTCTACTCCTCTCTCCTCAAGCCATTTCATCAAACTATCCATGCAAAGTACTCTTCTTCGTCCGCTACTCTTCCCCCCGATCTTTCATGTCACTGACACATTCTCAAGTCCCCATTTAAGTACACCTGTATATATCTTAAATGCCCCATGAATCTTACTTACAGTGTACAGCTCTTCCCTTTTCATGTCTTACTTTGTTGATAGCCTTTGAGTATACCTAAATCATTAGAGTTCATGTATTTGTGAGTGCATCATTATTCATGTTCCCAATAATAATATGATCCATACAGATGACAAATGATGTATGCTGCCCTCTACTGCAGTATACCATACAACCAGTGTCTAAGTTATGACTGCCTGAAGTTGACTTGCTGTGCTATACATGTGTATTAAAAACAGTTGTCACCTGGAGATGTGAACTACACTGTAAACCAATTCAGAGCTGCCAAGTCTCCCTGATTTTACAGGAGGCTCCCTGAACATAGACAAATAATACTGCATTGGATATCATCACATCACCCAGTCTCCCTGATAATTGTCATTAGGTTCTATGCATTTGATAGCCATCTCCCTGATTCTGATGATATTTCCCCAATTCTTCCTGATTGTTAAATTTCAATGTTGACTCATGTAGCTCTGAACCATTGCTGCTGTAAATGCTGTGCATTTACTGTCTGATGACGAAATTTTGAGGGAAAACAACTTTTATTTGCAACAGATGTACTTATGTAACAGTAGTACACATTCTGTAGATCAGCAGTTTGTCTGTTCGTGAAACAGCTTATCATACCAAGGTAATCAAGCAATTTTCTTAGCTTCAGATAAAGTGTTAGTACTGCAGTAGTGTGTTTATAAGAATTTTATTTCTTGCAAGAAACAGCATTTCAAACCGCACCATTTTTCAAAACAGTGTTTTCTAGCCAGGAAAAAAGTTTCATTTAAACGCCAGTGGTAACTTTAAATAGTGTTTTGAAATACTGTCTTTGCAATGCACAAAAAGCTCCCATTTCAAAAGAGTGTTTCTGGAATCATACACAAACATTTACGATCTGAAACACTTACTATACATGTTTGATGTCACAAAGTGTTTCACAGAATACAGAATGCGCATACTGTTTGGCTTTTTTTCAAGGGACAAACTGCGTGGAATGATCTGCGCAATGGGATAGCTTGAGAGAGTCTCAAACACACTCGTAAAAAATAATGTCATAAATGCTCTTCAACAAAACACTGATTTTTGTTATGCAGAATCTTTTAGATGCAGCCTTAGACTAGGTGATTTGCCAACTTGAGTATGGTGGAAATACCACTGCTGACATGAGCATAGTGGGAACACCACTGCTGACATGAGTATAGTTGAAATACATCCGCTGACATGAGCAGAGTGGAAACACAACTACTGACATGAGTATAGTGGAAACACAGTTTCTGAGATAAGCGTAGTGAAAAACATGGCTGCTGGCATGCGCATAGTGGAAACACAGCTTCTGAGATAAGCATATGTAAACATGGCTGCTGACATGAGCATAGTGGAAACACCACTACTGACATGAGCGTAGTGGGAACACCACTACTGACATGAGCATAGTGGAAACACCACTGCTGACATGAGCATAGTGGAAACACTTCTGCTGACATGAGCATAATGGAAACACTACTGCTGACATGAGCATAGTGGAAACACCGCCATTGACATGAGCATAGTGGAAACACCTCTGCTGTTACATGTGCATAGTGGGAACATGGCTGCATTGGCAAACACCCAAGGGATGTGTTTTGAAATATGTAAGACCAGGGATGCAGTCTGCATCCCTGGTAAAACTCCATCTCCCTGGTGAATTTAAAGGAGCTTCAAAATGATGTAAGTGGGAGTGGTCAACATGTTTGTGCAAATTTGAGAAAAGGGGAAAGTGGGATGAGAATTGAAGCCAGGATAAAGAAGAAAGATCGGATGCGCAAGAGAGGGGAAGAGATAGAGAGATCGGGATGATGTAAGAGAGAAAATGCATGGAAAAAGATATAATTCCCTCTTTTTATTCTTTTGACTGAGATACAGATAATGATATTTCTCCAAACATTGAGACATGCAGTCAGATTTATTTCAGTGGATGTGCTTCTTTAAGTAAAAAAGGAGCCTACACATTAAAGACAGCCAGTCCCTTTTTCAGATCACCACAAAACCATCGACACATTGGCAAAACATATAGAGAAGTGTTAGCAAGCTCTATATTCACAATTTGAAACTGATACGTAGTGTAAAATTCAAATAATGCACGTAAACAACGTCTGATTAATAGTCTTTACCTCAGGCTCTTAGCAGTTTGTGTTGAAATATCTGCTTTATTGATTAATCTGTTTATTAAATTATAAAACGCATTATGAAAAAAATTGTTCTATGGAAGGAATCATCTCCAAAGTTTGGTAGTTACTCATAAAATTAGGATTTCACACACGCATAATAACCACATAGGTACTGTAACAAAGACTAATACTTTTTTCGTACTACGAAAAAAGTCGGTTTGAAATTTTACGGCTGAAATTTTTACATATAAAGCTTCAACATGCTTATTCTTATTCTTATTCTTAGAAATGGTCTTGAATCACACTTTTTCCAATTTATGATCGTGATAGACGATTTCAAATTTTAAGCTTGCAAAAGGGACGGACAATCTTTAAGTAAGAAAGGAGCCTACATGGACATTAAGGTTCTCAGCTTCCACACTATTGGGCATGCGTAATCCAAACTATGCAATAAATGGGTCTGGATGCAGTAGAGTAATCATTCTCATTTTTTTTTGTCCAGCCCGCCTGAGAAAAGAGGAGAATGAAAGAGCGATTAGTCTCCTGATTACCAGACCCTATTTTGTTCAGTTTGTATGAGAAATGTCCAACCGCATGGAAGCCAGTCTGGGCACTAACTAACATACTATGCAGACCTTGTCCTGGATACTTCAGGTCTGAAAATAAACAAATCATAATGTGAGAAGTGAAAAGATGATATCTGTGGAGATATATTACAATTTCCAAGGGAGGAGATATGTTTTCAGCCTCTTCCATCTCCTCGCGTGCCCGGTCTTTATCTAATGACCCTGGAGCTTTTTTGGCGGTGTCGGATTACGCGCAGCGAAGTAAAGCACGATCACATGATAATACCAATCCCCGTCAGAAGTGTAAGTCATGATTTCTTTTGCATGTCATCTGAACACTGAATGATGCTGGATATCTTAAAGTCTTTTTGACTGCTTCCAGGCGAGCTGTCAATAACACACATACATAATGTACATGTACAGACATACAAACATACATACATACATACATACATACATACATACATACACACATACATACTTACATACATACATACATACACACATACATACACACATACATACATACATACATACACACATACATACATACATACACACATACACACATACACACATACACACATACACACATACATACATACATACTTACATTTATACATTTGTTTTGATGATGTTTGAGTAGTACTTAGAAATTTGGAAGCAACAATATTTATGTGAAGATTGTGGGATATTTGACAGAGATGTTCACATTATATTATACATTTATGTACCATTCAGACACATTTGAAATGTGGTAGAGTATGATTATCAGAGTTTCAGACATTATGCCATTTGTTGTGTTTTAAGGTTTTATTTACAATGTTTTAAAAGAAACACGTACAAAAAAATCACATACTTTAATATTCAGAGAAGAAAAGCAGCATATGTACAGTAATTGAAAGTGTTATCCCTGATGTGATGCACCACAAGAAACTGCAATTGTTAGAACGCAATCCAAACATGACTTGAAGTACGTGTGAAAGTGGTTGGATGGTGTGTATGTATGGTAGACAGGGGGGTCTGTGCGGAGGCGTGCGGGTAATTGCTCATCTGCCCCTGTCGTAAAGAGCACGCCGAGGGTGAGAGGCATTTGGTGCGTGGGTTTCGTCAGGATTAGATTGAATGGGGGAGAAGAAGTAAACGATGCAATCTCATCTAGATTACCATGTTTTTTTTTTCTCTCTCTTTTTCATGTGCATGGTCTTGCATGTCATGGATGTACACATGGAAATACCATGGGATTGCACCTAATGGGAATGTATGGGGGCTTTGATGATGAACAAATTATTGCAGACGCGAAACCATCTGGAATGTAGAGAAGATTCTTTACTCTAATTCGCCCTTGCTAGGGTGTGCAAACACAATTTTGGTGTTTGCAGGTGTTGAGTTTATTTTTGTGATAACATATTACCACAAAGTCTTTCCTTTCTCTTTCTGTTCTTTATCTGTGTGTTTTTTTAAATTCTGTCCTTCTCCTCTTTTCCTTCCTGCTTTTCTTTCCCTGCTCCTTTCCTTTTCTTATTTCCTTCTCCTTCCCGTCTTCAATTTCCTGTCTTTTTGCTATTCCTCTCTTGTCTGCTCCATTACATAAACATTAATGTTTAATATAAATCCTACTTCTTACTCCTAACTCTTCCCTTACCCTTACACTTCCTTCCCATCCACCTTTTACATGAATAGCCTAACTTTGCAGTTTATATGATTGCAATGTTATTTTTGCCTCATCTTTCCTTATTACATGTAACTCATCCCTTTCTTCTTCCCAATCTCCCCCACTTTTCCTTCTCTCCATTCTCCTGTCCCCTTCCCTTCTCTCCCTTCTCTTAATTCTCTCTCCCCTTTCCTTCTCTCATTCCTCCTCTCTTTCCTTCTCTCCATTCTCTCTACTTACCTTCTCGCCTTTCTCCTCTCTTCCCTTTCCTTCTATTTTTTTTTAAATCTCCCAAACTTTTATTCTCCTATTTCTTTCCTCTCCATTCCTCCACTTGCCTTATCACTTTCCCCCCTCTTTTCCCTTTCCTTCTGTTTTCTCCTATCTCACATCTTTCTTCCCTCTTCCTCTTTCTTCCTCTTGCCTGCTATCTTTTCTCCTCACATCTTTCCTTCTCTTTCCCTCATATTTTCTTTTCTTTTCCAATTTTCTAATCTTTTTTGTCCTTCCTTACTCTTTCCTTCTCTTCATTCTCCACCCCCTTGCCTTCTCTCTTTTTTCTTTTCTTCTTTTCCCCTCATTTTTCCCCTTCCCTTCTATTTTTTCTCTTTTCCCCATACTTTTTTTTCTTCTTCTCCCTTTCCCTCTCTCTATTCCCCCCACGTCCGCTCTCCTTTCTCCTATAACATTTTCCTTCCCTCTTCCTCCTATCTCACATCTTTTTGTACCCTTCCTCTTTCCTCCTCTTGCCTGTTTTTTTTCTTATCTCCCAATCCTCTCTTTTCTCTCTCTATTCCTTCTCTCCACCTCCCCCCCTTCTCCAAGAGCCATGCTCCATAACCCCCACACCCACACAGCTTGTTTTTATTCTGTTCACCCATGCCCACCTTGGGTCTCCCCAAAGCGCACGCACAGCTCTCCTCTCCCACGCCAGCGAGGTTTAAAGCTAATGACGAACACTGTATTCCTAGCATTCCTGCTGTAACCAGCGCTAGCTAACGGAGCATCCCCGCCAAGTTCATTAGACAGCTGTGGGGGCTCTCAATTCATTTTTTTACCCCCAATGTTCTGCGACCGCTGGAGCATTTCTGTCCGCTCCTCACTTGTGCATGGATATATTCTGCGGAGGAGAGAGGATAATAACATTCGTGATACGTGAGAAACAACTTTATGTTGAAAGCGCTGCCTGAAAAATAATGGTTTTATTGTTTTCATCTGCTGGTTTTGTTGGAAACTCTGCATAGTTTTGCTCTGACATGGATACCTATGGAGTGGATAATGAAATCTTGTTCTGCAAGTGTTTGGATTGTCAGCCAGTTCAGGAGAAGTACACATAGTATTCTCCTTCATGTAGCGATCTTCTTCCTTGAGTTCCTGTTCTACTTCATACTGGAATCCTTTTTCTCTGTTTGATGTAATGATGCTTTCACAGTGGCTGATGTCATCTTCTTTGTCTTTTCTTAAATTGCATCACAATCAAAATCAGCGTTTTTGAGAGGCATGTCTCTGATGTGTCTGTTAGTGTTTACTTATCTAGCGTTCATCTCGCTTGTTCTGATCTGTATGTGTACCTACATTAGATTTGTACATTTTGAGATCTAAGGAGGAAGTGCCTTGGTAGAAAAGCGTGGTTTGAGAGTACATTCACAAGGGGCCAGAATTATGCAACCTTGCTAATCCTACTAAAATGTAGAGTGTGTCCCAGAAAAAAGGAAACCTGTTTTTGGAGGTCGATAACGTAATCATAAAATATCATATTGTTATAAAAACGACAGCAATATTGAGAGTGAAGTATCTTCTTTCATTTGGTACCAAATTCACGATGAATTGTTCACGCATGACTGATTTCAAGCAATTACAAGTGCTCGATGTCAGAAACGTTTTGTGCAGAATAATGAATGTTGTTTGCATACGTTGCTACGTTGATGCTTCCTTTCAAATCTTGACCATTTGTCCTGCGCAACTTGATTTTGAGAATTATTTTTTAAACACCGGTTGCTCCTCAACGCATGACTCGTATCTATCATGTTAGGTGTCAGATAAAAGAAGAAACACCATGCTTTCTAATGATGTGTATAATATTCCATGATTTTTTTCAGTCAACACAGAATCTCAGTTTCCTTTTTTCTGGGACACACTGTATAGTGGCTATGGGTTATTTCACATCTATAGTAGATTTTGACATTGTAACTATAGACTTATTTGTATGTTTTGTGAGATATCTGTATGTTTTTACCAGCAGATGAACGTGGTTAGAATTGTTGTAAGATAACATGGACTATTTATTTTGTGAGTGAGACTGGAATGAAATATGGACATGTCTTGTGAGAAATCTTTACAAAAATCTTTATAAAAGTACTGCATGTTCTTAACAACCAGATGAACCATGCTTGAATTGTTTTGAGGGAGGGAGGGACAGAAGGAGGGAAGGAGGGAGTGAGGAAGAAAGGGAGAGGGAGAGGGAGAGAGAGAGAGAGAGAGAGAGAGAGAGAGAGGAGGGAGGGAGAGAAAAATAAAGAGATTCAAGAAAAAGGTTAAAGATCCTGCAATGTCTAAAATGTGATGCTCAAAATTATTCATATCAGTGCGTACCACTTCTTGAAAGAATAATGATATAACCTAGCTTGAACTTTACCTCAGAAATTCAGTTCACAGAAATCCCACGCTTTCATGTCCAAGTGTAAACACACTCTCCTCTAGAGTACTGAGGAAGAGAGAGAGAGAGAGAGAGAGAGAGAGAGAGAGAGAGAGAGAGAGAAAGAGAGAGAGGGAGAGAGGGAGGGAGGGAGGGAAGGAGGGAGGGAGGTAGGGAGGGAGAAAGGTAGAAAGAGAGAGAGAGAGAGAGAGAGAGAGAGAGAGAGAGAGGGAGAGAGGGAGGGAGGGAGAGAGAAAAAAATAAAAGAGATTCAAGAAAAAGGTTGATGGAAATTTAAAGATCTTGCGATGTCTAAAATGTGATGCTCAAAATTATTCATGTCAATGCGTACCACTTCTTGAAAGAATAATGATATGACCAAGCTTGAACTTTACCTCAGACCATCAGTTCACAGAAATCCCACGCTTTCATGTCCAAGTGTAAACACACTCAGCTCTAGAGAACTGAGGAAGCTTCTATGTCTGGTTGAGTTCACATTCCCTTGGGCTGTCTGTGGATGTACTTCAAAGTCCATTGACCTATGTACACGTATGACATGCCAACGCCACACATACCTCTGCACTGGTATACTATGTGCAAACAAATCTTGCAGAACAGCAGTACATGTATGTATGTCTGGGGCTGAATGAGTTAATGATTGTGACCCATTTATTTGCTAATAGTATGTGCTGTGGATTTATGATGCTTTGAAAATCATTTTTTTTTCAAAAATGCTGCCTACTTTTTACATATTCTGTACCTCGTTTTGTCTGTAGTCCAACTTACAGTACACTCCAGCTCAAACGAATTGGCATAGAGAAAGGGAAAGGGAAGAAAGGGAAGGAGCCACAGTTTTAAATCATGGTATATTAAACACAATGCTTTTTAGGCTAATGCATCATGTTTCATGCTGAACTGGACAAAATATACCGCGGTTTAAAACTGCGGCTCCTTCCCTTTCTTCCCTTTCCCTTCCCCGATGCCAATTCTTTTGAGCTGTAGTGTATGTACATGAACTTTCATGTATAGGAGCAATATTTCTGGCACACTAAGTTTCAAGAGATAAATAGATTGATTCCTCTTTTTTTGTATGATTTTAAACACATTTTTTTCCCCTTTTCATGCGAACCTACTCTGTGAAAGTGCACGGACCCTCAATATTATTACTATTGTAAATTTAGAGTCCTGAGGTTGGGATTATGATTAAATATTGTGCACCATTATGCCTGATTTAACCTGTAGTCCGTAGGGGTATAGAGATGTACGTCACTGACTATGAAGATGCATCTATTACGAGGCCAAGGGCATTGGCATTACATCTGTCAGTAATTGTGTTTGGCGGTCAACACATTTATGAGGTTTGTTGTGCTGTCTGCTCTGCAGAGGGAGAGAGAGAGGGGGACATTGAGAGGGAGAGAAAAGGAGGGAGGGAGGGAGGAGGGAGGGAGGGAGGAGGGAGGGAGGGAGGAGGGAGGGAGGAGGGAGGGAGGGAGGAGGGAGGGAGGGAGGGAGGGAGGAGGGAGGGAGGGAGGAGGGAGGGAGGGAGGGAGGGAGGGGAGGGAGGGAGGGAGGGAGGGAGGGAGGGAGGGAGGGAGGGAGGAAGGGAGGGAGGGAGGGGGAGAGTGGGGGGGGGGGGAGGGCAGAAATGAAAGAGCAAAAACAAAGACAGAGAGAGAGAGAGAGAGAGAGAAAGAGCTTCAGAAAGCATATTCATGGTCTTGATTCATGCTTAGCTTTGAATTAGTTCCTCAGGTTCTTTCAATTCACAGTTTCTTCAGAAGTCGACCTCACTGACACACACTCACACTTGTGTGGACGCATTACACACATGCACAGTTTGATTTATAAATAGTTGATGAATGTTTGCGCATTTGACAGACTTATTGCATTTTTTTTGGTATTTTCCCAGAAGAGTCCCCGGGTTTTAAAAGGTGTTTGTGAAACAATTTGTTATCATGTTACTCTGTTATCATGTACTCGGGCTAAGATTGTACACCATTTCCATGAACCTTAGAAAAAAAACCCCACATACCTGTCCGTGTAAACAGAGCCATCTTACAATGAGCCCATCTATGTTGAACTGGGAAAATTATGATTTTTTTTTCCCCCACCGTTTACGCTGGCCTAAGAGGCAGAGGAATTTGATGGCCAGCGAAACTCAAGAGAATATTTGTGGAGTAATTCCCATGCACTACTTCTTATTCAGGCTATTCCAATGCCTGTAAATTGACCACATTACATGCCACAGATTTCTACAGTTACAGATTTTTCACATGCAACATTTGTTGGCAAATAAGCCGTGATGTTGAATTTTTTCAAAGAAGAATCACATTCCAGTGTGAGATGTTTAAAAGAATATTTAGGGGTAATTGCCTAGCAACTTATGCTTTTTGTTGCTAATATTAGGGAGCCAATTTTTATTGCTAGTGTACATGGAAATGGCCATTATTGTGGAGTGCACATTACATGAAAGATCACCCATACCTGAGCGTCTATCTATCAGCATATGTCGGAAGAGGAAGTGTTGACCATTTGGAGCTGGCTCAAAACCT
>CAVLGW020000075.1:0-50637 GCA_963669155.1 Arbacia lixula
TTTAAGCATCTGTGCAGAGAGCAACAATGTGGGTAGTCCAGGTACTTGGCTGTGAGGTGCATGGACACAACCCAGTCTATTAAGAACTATGTCTGGTAACACAGACTATGCCCCAATCCCATCCTCACTCCTCCTCTCAAGAAGCCAGAGGAGCTTTGATGTCATTAGGGCGTAGTCTGTGTTACCAGACATAATTGTTAACAGACTGAGTTGTGTCCATGCACCTCACAGCCTAGTACCTACACTACAATGTGGGTAAATTGTCCTGCTGATGGACTCAAACCCAGCACTTCGTGATGGTTAAGTTCAGTGTTCTTACCACTAGATGACCTAAAGGAAAGCACATCCTAGTACTTAGGCACAATGTTCGTGGATTGTCTCGCTGATGGACTCGAACCCCTGCACTTCGTGATGGTTAAGTCCAGTGTTCTTACCACTAGATGACCTAAAGGAAAGCGAACATTTGATGTGATTTGATGGTTAAGTCCAGTGTTCTTACCACTAGATGACCTAAAGGAAAGCGAACATTTGATGTGATTTGATGGTTAAGTCCAGTGTTCTTACCACTAGATGACCTATTAAAGGAAAGCGAACATTTGATTTGATTTGATTTCACTCTCTTCCTGTGTGTTAGATTCCCGTGGCAGCTGGAGAACGGCCAGACTGTGGAATGTACCGTTGCCAAATACTTCAAGGAAAGACACAACAGAATATTGCAGTGAGTCGGCTTTTGTGACTTACATCACAAACCTGCACAATTTGTGCACAATGAGCTGTCGAGAAAGTCCGGGGCTAACGATTTCGAGTGAGAACAGCTAGTCGGGTTTAAGAAATAGTACAGGGCTAACAAATGCCAGTGTGAAAAGCTTCAAAATATAGTACGGGGCTAAGAAAACCTAGTGAGAAAAGGGTAAGAGGGAATGTGTGATTCCTCAGTCTGTTAGTTAGTATAACAAAGAGCTACGTACATCAATAGAAATTACAAAATGTGTTCAAGATATTTTTAATTTTATGTGCTGTAGTAAAATCCTGTATGTTTTTCTAATCTCTTTTTGATGTTTTTTTTAAGTCATTGACATGTATCAATTCATTAATGCAGCTGTTATATGGGTTTTTATGCCTCTGCCATGAAGTGGTTTGGGGCTCCTTGGCTCCTGGGTTCCTTGGCTCCTTGGCTCCTTGGCTCCTTGGCTTCTCTCAAGTGATCTCTTCACTCAAACATCTCTCACGTCAGTTCCCTGTTATGGTATTACCACTTGACTAAGTTTTATTGTGAGTTTGATTGTTGCTATTATTTTTGTTGGCTTATGCTATCATGGAATATCAACTCTCTAATGTTTTTCTCTTCCTCCCTCTCACTCTTTGTTTCTCTCTCTCTCTCTCTCTCTCTCTCTCTCCTTTCTCTCTTTCTCACTGGTCTTACTCCCTTGAACTTTCCTCTCTGTCTCGCTCTCTTTTCTCTCTTTCTCTCTTATTATCTTACTCCATCAAATTTTTCCCATCTCTCATACCCTCTCTCTCCCTTTCCCTCCCTCTCTCCCTCCCTCTCTCTCTCTCTCCCTCTCTCTCCCTCCTTCCTTCTCCTCCCTCCCTCACTCTCTCTCTCTCCCCCTCTCTCTCTCCCTCCCTCCCTCTCTCTCTCCCTCTCCCCCCCTCTCTCTCTCTCTCTCTCTCTCTCTCTCTCCCTCCCTCCCTCTCTCCCTCTCTCCCTCCCTCCCTTACTCTCCTCCCCTCTCTCCCTCTCTCCCCCTCCTTCCCTCCATCTCTCTCCCTTCCTCTCTCTCTCCCTCCCTCTCTCTCTCCCTCCCCTCTCTCTCTCTCTCTCTCTCTCTCTCTCTCTCTCTCTCTCTCCTTCCCTCCTCCCCCATCTCTGTTGATCTCTCTTCCTGTTCTCTCCTGGTACAGATATCCTCACCTTCCCTGTCTGCAGGTTGGACAGGAACAGCGGCACACCTACCTACCTCTGGAGGTTGGTAGCACTAGTCTTCTTCTAGACTCCATCTCAATATCTTTCTTGATCAAAAATGTCATGGAAAGCTTACTTTGGGAAAACACTGAAACTTTCCCACTTCCCACATTGTTGTAATTTGTAAATCCATAGGTAATACATTTTACTTACAGTTTTACTACCATGATTTGTCATACCCAGCCTGAAATGTGCATTTTACGAGTTAGATTATTAGATACAGTATTTGTACGAGATATACTCCCTGAAAGAGTACCCCCTGATTAGAAGAAATGTTTGATGAGAAAGTGTGAATACTTTATGTTATAGGGAATGGCTGTGGTAAATGTTCACATATTACTGATGAGTGTCTCTCTCCGTCAGGTTTGTAACATCGTTGCTGGCCAGCGCTGTATCAAGAAACTGACCGACATGCAGACCTCCACCATGATCAAGGTTGGTGTCCTCATGTGACTTCTACTCTGGCCATCTACTTCATCTATGTACAGTCAGACCTAGGGGTGTTTCACCAAGCTGTTCTTAAGCTACAGTAGAGCCTGAGAGCAACTGCACAGTGCTTGCAATCAAATGCAATTAGCTCCATACATTGACAGCAGTCTGACTGCAATAGATTGCAATCAGCTGTGGCGTTGCTCTCAGGCCCAACTGTAAGAACGACTTTTACTCACGACTGGTGACCCTTTCTTGTGCTAAAGCAGATTCTCAATGATTTTGATTCCCATCAGCTGAAGTTGAAAGCTCATCTTTGTAAATTAAAATTCCTGTTGTTATTAAGTGTCTGAATACAAAGTTTATGATTCATCAAATTTGATGAGGATTGTTGGAAAGTAGCCCCCACTAGATCTACATGTATGTTAAAACAGGAATAAATTCTCATTTAGCACAAGAAAAGAACACCAGTCATGCGTAAGGTCATTCGTAGCTTAAGAACAGCTTGGTGAAGTACCCCCCTGCCTGCACAGACCAGTCTGTAAAGACCATCAGCTCAAATCATCACCTGTATGAATGACCACTCAACTTGAATCCCTTCAAATCAGATTCGGTGTAATGCCATCCATCTTTTAAAGGGCATACTGTATTGGGAAGGCAAAAAAAGCCTTCAAATGTAATTGTTAGCAATCTTCTTCCCAATGGTCTTAAATTCATGTATTGTCTATTGTAGAAGCTTGCTGAAAGTTATTTGCCCTCAAATGATCCACATATAGAGTAATTAATGATTAATATATGTCAATGGTCTCCTCACAATGTTCGGGCCGAACATTTTGAGGATTTGTGATTTAATCACTCATTACTCCAAATGTAGATCATTAAAGGGCAAATAACTATCAGCAAGCTTCTAATATAGACAATACATGAATTTAAGACCATTGGCAAGAAGATTGCTAACAATTACATTTTGAATGCTTTTTTGCCATCCTAGTACAGTATATGCCCTTTAAGCTAAGAACGACTTTTACGCACGACTGGTGACCCTTTCTTGTGCTAAAGGAGATTCTCAATGATTTTGATTCCCATCAGCTGAAGTTGAAAGCTCATCTTTGTAAATTAAAATTCCTGTTGTTATTAAGTGTCTGAATACAAAGTTTATGATTCATCAAATTTGATGAGGATTGTTGGAAAGTAGCTCCCACGAGATCTACATGTATGTTAAACCAGGAACAAATTCTCATTTAGCACAAGAAAGGATCACTAGTCATACGTAAGGTCGTTCATAGCTTAAGAACAGCTTGGTGAAACACCCCCCTCTCTTCACAGACCAGTCTGTAAAGACCATCAGCTCAAAACATCACCTGTATGAATGACCACTCAATTTGAATCCCTTCAAATTAAATTGGGTGTAATGTCATCAGTCTTTTAAAACCCCACCTGTCCATAATAATAATAATAATGATAATGAACAATTCTTGTATAGCGCATATCACAAAAAATGAATTTAAGTCCCTATGCGCTTAGAAAAAAAAGAAGAAAAGGAATACGACATACCACTTACGAAAAAGAATACTTTGACATAAAATAAAGGAATTGGTTATTTCAAAGAATAGAAGAGATGTGTCTTCAAGAGACTTTTAAAAGGATCTTATGTATCAGTTTGTCTGAGGTTTATTGGAAGTTTATTCCATAACTCTGAGGCAGCTTGCTGGAAAGATCTTGCACCGTACAGTAGGATACTGTGCTGACAGTGCAAGAAACCAACTGAGCTTTTTACTGTGATCGTAGGTTTCTTGTAGGACAGTATTTAGTGACCAATTCTTGCAAATAATCAGGACCCAATTCATGCAAGCATAAAAACACCAATGTCAAGATCTTAAATTCAATACGCTGTCTTATTGGAAGCCAATGTAGTATTTCCAAGACTGCCTGTATTGCTTCCCGAAACAGCCTTGCAACCAAGGCATGTGTTTGTTAATCGGCCCAAAACGAGGACCAGGAAATCTTAAAGTCCCCAAGAAAGAATTACTGTATCAACATGCTAGATAATTTTAAAAAAGTATGAGAATCAAAATGAGTTTTAGAATATAGAAATATGTGAAGCACAATTAACTGCAATTACCTTCCACATAAAACCTGAGAACACTGCATCTACATTAGAAACATAACATTTACTGGGCCCCGTAACATAAAGGTGTGCGATCAATCGCAAAATGGCAGTGGCCAATCAACATCATTGTTGCATGGGCTTTTTCTTCAAAAGAATCACCAGCAACCAATCAGGATTTGTCTTTCAAATTTGCATCTTATCGCAAACCTTTATGTTACTGGGCCCTGGCAAAGTGATTGTCGCAATATAGCGATGTACATGCAAAATGACTTTCACACTGTATGCAAAACTTAGAGTAATGGTGTGTGTGTTAAGTTCTTCTTTTTGATTCTCTTGTTTTCAGGCAACAGCACGCTCAGCACCAGACAGAGAAAAGGAGATCAAGAATCTGGTGAGTAGGGAGCCATTCCTGTCAGTCAGAAGACGTATAAATATGAAGAATTCCTGCTTCTTTCGTAGAAGGACATAATCCTTATCAGTGTTACTTTTTCTGCACACAACCCAATAGTATTGTTCTGCATGTATAAGATAAGTCAAGTCCAGTTTTGCATGTATCGCATTATCATGAACACGTTCTCTGCAAGAGACCTACATAGTCTCATCCCATGCATTTGTTGTGCATTTCAGTATGTACTATACAGAAAATCACATGTTTCAAGGAGTATTTTTCCCCTGTTGCATTGAGCTTTATTGGTTACAGTTGTCATGTTCCAAAACACACATACATGGAAATGTTGTATGCAGAGGCAGTGGTGAAATCTATGAGCATTGGGTGATTTTACATGTCTAATGCTTTATCTTGACAGTTGCATTGATGCAACAAACTAAAAAGCAGTGTAGATTTGTTTTATACCACTCGTCAAAGGCCAAGCAGAAATTAGATGCAAATATTCATGAAATGGTAAAACTGCCCTTTGTATGAGTAAGTTGTTCTTGCAATATAAAGATATAAAGATCCCTGGTCATTTGCAGTGCCATTGACCCACCCAAAAGCAGGAAGGAATGTTTATTGGGATGTGATGTGATGAGCGCGCTCAGTTTCTGACCAGCGCTGTCTATGTCTATGTCTATGTATGCTCTGACTGCTATTGTTTCTTTAAAAAAAAAAATAAAAAAAATGTTCTTTAGCTTAAACGATAGCTATTACAGTGGCGGGCCTGGGCAGCGGTGGTTTTAATATCTGGATAGCATGTTTTTTGCAGTGCACTTTAGTGGGGTTTTTTTTTCTCTCTCTCCCTCTTTCCCTGTGTGTTTTAAATTGATTTGTACTATCTGTATGTCATGGTGGTGCCCCACCTACAAGTTCCTTTGAACTTCCAGGGGCTCCTAATCCCATGTTTTATCAAAGTCTGTATATTCATGTATTTTTTTATGACTGATTGAATAAATTTAAACTGAACTGAACTGAGTATTTTTAACATGATTTTCTTCCTTCCCACCAGGTGCACAAGGCAAACTTCAACAATGATCGCTATGTCAGGCAATTTGGTCTTAGCATCAGCAATGACATGGTGACCATTGAAGGACGGGTGCTCCCTGCGCCCAAGATCCAGTATGGCGGAAAGGTACCTGTCAAAAACAGATTTTTTTTCCATTTGGCGGAGCTCGCTTCTGCTTGTATATCATCTCCACAATGACCTGACAATTTGTTTGATTCATTTATACTATAATTTAAACAAATATATCCAAGATGTCACATAAACAAACTCCTCCCAGTTTGTATTCAGTTTTCATTCAATTATTCTATATTTGTTAGATTTGAATAGATTTGTTGCTCCATATTAGTAATGTTTTATACATGTACAGTAACAAAAGTATTGTCTATGATTTATGCACTCTTCCTGTAATTCAGTTTAAGTACTTTAGTACAAGATTGTAACATTCATTTCAATCTGCAAACTTAAGAAAATTGATGTTGCAAATAAACAGACCAGTGCTACATTATTGAAATTTGGATTTCAGGAATTTGAAATTGAATTCCCCAGATGAAGAATGGAGAGTAGGCAATCATGAATACCAGGGGGGTGTTTCACCAAGCTGTTCGTAAGTTACGAACGACTTTACGAACGACTGGTGATCCCTTCTTGTGCTAAATGCGATACCACACTTTGTTCATTGAGAATGTGTTTTAGCACAAGAAGGGATCACCAGTCGTTCGTAAAGTCGTTCGTAACTTACGCACAGCTTGGTGAAACACCCTCCAGGTGTGATGAGTGCAGTGTGTGTTGTGGGTGCATGTTTTGTGCAGTAAGGCAGATGAAAACCGATGCCCCATCCTAGGAAGAGTTGCGATGGATTTCAATTGATCAAAAGTCCAATCCCTAACTCTGATACATACATGTAGTTCATTTCAATTCACTTTATTCAATCATCTGACAGTGTATAGAAAGTAAAATGATATTTCGTATGATACAAAAGTTGTCGTGGGTTGCACCCCAAAGAAGCAATGCTGGTAAGCTGGGGCCCTGTAGAAAAATAGACAGAAAGACTTGATGATGCATTACTTCTACTCATGTAATCAATCCTAAATCATGTTGTCATAAATGCCAATTGTTAAAGGGAATATACTGTACTGGGAAGACAAAAAGCCTTCGAAAGGATGAATGTGAGCAATCTTCTCACCGATGGTCTTAATGTCATGTTTTGTCCATTATAAAAACTTTGAATTGCCCTCAAATGATTCACATTTGGAGTAATTAATGATTAAATCACAAATCCTCAATATGTTCCGCCCAAACATTTTGAGTAATCACTAAATACTCCAAATGTGGATCATTTGAGGGCAAATAGCTTTCAGCAAGTTTCTAGAATGGACAATACATGACTTTAAGACCATTGGTAAGAAGATTACTCATGATCACCCTCTTGAAGGCATTTTGTCTTCCCAGTACAGTATATTCCCTTTAATAAGACACGGCCCAGCTGTGAAGAATCCGTATCCATTGTGGCTTGTGCTTTCTTGCCACTGTACAGATCTCCCAGCAGAACAAGACGCAGGCGATCCCTGCGCAGGGCGTGTGGGACATGAGGGGCAAGCAGTTCCACACTGGAGTAGAGATCAGGGTGTGGGCCATCGCCTGCTTTGCCCCGCAGCATCAGTGCAGGGAGGAGGCACTCAGGTGAGCCTACTCTTGGTGCTGACTCCAGTCCTCACACCTCCCTGGAGGGTGTTTCACCAAGCTGTTCGTAAGTTACGAATGACTTTACGAACGACTGGTGATCCCTTCTTATGCTAAATCAGATTCTCAATGAATAAAGTGTGGTATCGCATTTAGCACAAGAAGGGATCACCAGTCATTCGTAAAGTCGTTCGTAACTTACGAACAGCTTGGTGAAACACCCCCCCGGTCTTATGAATATGTATGTCTAAGCACAGCACACAGTCGCTGAAATCATAAGAAAACAAATCCATCTGTGGTGTGTTATGTGTTTACATGGACCAGCGCTGTCTGATGATGGGGTGACGGTACTGTTATATACTTCAGGCGGTGCGTGCAGTTGCACCCTAGCTAGGTAGCATATCTATCTCTAGCCTATTTCTCTCCACTGCTGAAGGAAGGCCTCCTCGTCATTTTCCCATTTTGATCTCTCTTGTGCATAGCGTATAGCTGCGCACAATTGAGTGTCGCAATAACATGTGAAAGTACAATTTGTTTTCTCCCATTTGCGTGTGTCCATATCATAGCAGGCCTGGGAGTAGTCCAAGCATTATATAACACAAACGCTAGGTTTCAATCGCGAAAGCAACAACCCGCAAATATATCTGCAACCCCATCATCCGCAGAAATTTTTGTACCCAGCAATAAAGGCTTATACAGTAGTCAAAATGGGAGTAGATCAAATTGCTATCAGTCCCATTGGAGTAAATCACCATTCAGTCAGGCACTCTATAGACCAGTTTGTAATTACACCATGGTTGGACAATCCACTGAATATATGCTTCGAGACTACTGGCTGGAATTTTTTCATGAAGCTGTGTTGGATGATGGATGCAAAGACATTTTACAGTGTGCCCGGAACAACAATAGAAGCAGATGCACATGGTGGAATGTTCTTTTACTACCTTCTCAGAGCTGAATAGCTGTTGCCATATCTGCATGATAATAGATTGAAATGCGGTCAACTATCTAGTGAATTCCCATTTTACTGTGTCAGTAGTGAAATTGACCTGAGGTAGTTTCCTATCAGCAATGTTCTGCTCATGCGCAAATTGCAATTATGAAGTGGCTGATTGATTGCAGTCAGTGATTACAATCACTGCCAATCACTGTCAGGTGAATCTTAGGCACCACTGTAAACATTGTATGTTGTACTAAATGTTAGTGGATTAGCAAATCGCAATTACGAAGTGGCTCATTCTGTAATCCACAGGACTTTCACGGGGCAGCTGCAGAAGATCTCCAACGACGCAGGCATGCCAATCATCGGCCAGCCCTGCTTCTGCAAGTACGCGGTGGGGGCGGACCAGGTGGAGCCCATGTTCAGGCACCTCAAGTCCACCTACAAGGGGCTGCAGCTTATTGTGGTGGTGCTGCCAGGCAAGACACCTGTCTATGGTGAGATATCACTCCTTGCCTTCTTGGCCACACAGCCGGCTGAACTTCAGGGTGTCAAAACATTTTCCCCCAGTTCATTCATTGTTTTGTGGATAATAACATTTTGTGACATTAATTTGATTTTGCAATTGTTAATGTTGCAAGGACAATGGTTTGTAATACATTTTGTATATTTCAATTTCAAGACTCTTAAATCGTATTATTCACACAAACCCTAATCTAGCCCATATATTACTTTTTTTGAGGGGGGGGGGGTACTGAGTGCTGAGTGCAGGACATGAAAGTATTCATATTGATGTTGTTTAGGACTATTCTCCTTCGTCTCCTTACAGCCGAGGTGATATCTATCTACCTATCTATCTATCTATCTATCTATCTATCTATCTATCTATCTATCTATCTATCTGTCTGTCTGTCTATGTAACTTTCTATCTATCTATTTATCTATCTATCTATCTTTCTATCTATGTATGTATGTATCTACTGTATGTATCTATGTATCTATCTATCTATCTATCTAGCTATCTATCTATCTATCTATCTATCTATCTATCTATCTATCTATCTATCTATCTATCTATCTACCCGTCTACAGTATATTACTGTTGTTTATGACTCTTCTCCTTGCTTCTCCCTGCAGCCGAGGTGAAGCGTGTGGGGGATACTCTGCTGGGCATTGCCACTCAGTGCAATAAATGCCATGTCTATCTATTTATCTATCTATCTATCTATCTATCTATCTATCTATCCAGCTATCTATCTATCTGTCTATCTATCTATCTATCTATCTATCTATCTATCTATCTATCTATCTATCTACAGTTTATTGCTGTTGTCTATGACTCTTCTCCTGCTTGTCCCTGCAGCTGAGGTGAAGCGTGTGGGGGATACTCTGCTGGGCATTGCTACTCAGTGCGTGCAGGTCAAGAACGTGAACAGGACAACGGCCCAGACCCTGTCCAACCTCTGCCTCAAGATCAACGTCAAGCTTGGAGGCATCAACAACATCCTGGTCCCCAATATCAGGTGGGTGGTCACATGTCATGTGGAACTCGGTCATTCATGATTGGTCAGAAGCTAGACGGAGCAATTTTATCTGACAAAGTGATGATTTATATGAAGATGAGGATGAAGTTTTCCTAAATATTCTAGGTTTTGGCAATACTTTGCTCTCTGCACAGGAGGATGGAGGTATCCTAATCGTCTGCAAGCTGTCAAATTGTCTAGTTTTGTACTAAATAGGTGGATGTTTCATGACCTCTGGCTTAAAGACAGCCTGTCCCTTTTTCAGATCACCACAAAACCATCGAAACATTGGCAAAACATATAGAGAAGTGTTAGCAAGCTGTATATTCATAATTTGAAACGGATACGTAGTGTAAAATTCAAATAATGCACATAAACAACGTCTGATTAATAGTCTTTACCTCAGGCTCTTAGCAGTTTTGTAATTACTCATAAAATTAGGATTTCACACATGCATAATAACCACATAGATACTGTAACAAAGACCAATACTTTTTTCATAGTACGAAAAAGTCGGTTTGAAATTTAACGGCTGAAATTTTTACATATACAGAAAGCTTCAACATGCTATATTCTTAGAAATGGTCTTGAATCACACTTCCTTCAATTTACGACCGTGATAGAAGATTTCAAATTTTAAGCTTGCAAAAGGGACGGACAATCTTTAAAGAGTGTCCGCCACAAACCAATTGTTGATTTGTCCCCTGGCTGAGTGTGCTCTGTTTCTCGCAGGCCTCGAGTGTTTGCTGAGCCCGTGATCTTCCTGGGAGCAGACGTGACCCACCCGCCAGCAGGAGATGACAAGAAGCCCTCCATCGCTGCGGTAAGTCTCGCAAAGTCAGATGCAAACTCAACCTGCAAATCACCCTCGTACAGGGGCATGAAGCATTTCACAGGATGAAATGAGATTCGGGAGTAGCCAAAAGGGAAAGAGAATGAGCCATAACAAGCAGAACAAGACAAAAATAATTTTTACGTCCACCCTATCTTGGCTGAAAGACTTTACAATTTGACAAAATGTATACTTGATATTATAAATCTCATGTGACAAAACATCAATCATCCCTTCTTGATTTTAAAGCTTTTGGTTTTTTAATGAATCTTTAACATAAATTTTCTGTGCAATGGCGATTGCTCTCATAAATCGCATGACCAAATGAATCTTGAAGGAATACTTGAATAGGGGGAATGGGGAATCTTAACAGAAAATGTGGAGGTGTCATGGTGTGGTGGTTGTGTACTGTGACTGAAGATCTGAAGGTCCCAGGTTCAATCCCACCCATGGCACTTGTGTCCTTCAGCAAGATACTTTATCCACATTGCTGCTCTCCACCCAGGAGTATAAATGGGTACCTGATAGGAGGTGGATGATTATGTGAATAATCTTGACCCAGCGCCGATATCATGCAGCGGGCAAGGAATACTCCCCAGGGAGTGGAGATGGTGCACATATGTGTGCATGATATGTTCTTGTATCCAGCGACCAGGGCTCACATTGTAACATCCCTCTTAATTCAGTCTCCAGACTGCGATGGGAAAGAGCCTCTATACCATTAAAAAAAAATAAGAAAAATACATGTTTCGATGAACATGCGATCGATAATGGTAATTAAACACATTTACCATCAGGCTGAATCTCAAAAACTTCAGTATCAAAATGTAAGGGAGACTTGATGATATCATACCACATTGATCCCATATTGATGCCATATTTAAACCATTGATATCATATTTAAACCACATTGATACCATATTACCATATTGATACCATATTGACACCATATTGATACCATGTTTGTACAATGTTTATACCATGTTCATACCATATTTAGTACCATATTGATACCATATTGGTACCATGTTGATACCATATCAATACCATATTGAAACCATATTGATACCATGTTTATACCATATTGAAACCATATTGATACCACATTGATTCCATGTTGATTCCATGTTGGTACCGTATTTATACCATGTTCATGCCATGTTGATACCATGTTGATACCATATTTATACCATGTTCATACCATGTTGGTACCATACTGATACCACGTTGATACCACGTCGGGGCAGGTGGTTGGCAGCATGGACGGGCACCCCAGCCGGTACTGCGCCAGTGTGCGAGTCCAGAACCACCGTGTGGAGATCATCCAGGACCTGATGGGCATGGTGAGAGAGCTGCTCATGGAGTTCTACCATTCCACCCGCTACAAGCCTGCCAGGATCATCATGTACCGTGATGGGGTCAGCGAGGGACAGTTTTTACAGGTCAGCTACAAACCATACCTGTTACATGTGTAATATACTTGCTTTATATATATGCATGTTCAGGTCCATAGGGATTTGTTGATATTTAGAATACATGCATGCACAAACTATATATAAACGTCTACCTGTCATTCATTCATGACAGGTTAAAGACGTTATAAAATAATAAGTGGAAATCGTGGCAACTTACCACTTAATTTTGCAAAAATCCACGATTTTAGGTTCCGAGCAGCCTTTCAGTCTGTACACTATTCGCTGCGCTGAAACATAAAATGAGCTCTATTTGCAAACGAAAATAAAATGTGCTTCAAGCGTAGCCTTCATCCATGTCCATGGTGCTGCAAACATAACACTAGTTTCATGTACCAAGCCTGGTATGATTGGCAAGAATCTAAGAAGAGTCCTGACGCCCAACAATAAAACATGTACTCAGGATGAAAGGATATCCGTAGACCTCTTGTTTCTCTTGGAAAATCAACAGAATAAATGTAGTGTGACTAGCATGTCTTACTTTCTAAGCATGGTTACAAAAGATTTCTTAGTGCAAGGGCTTTCTGGCAACTCAGACCCAACCATGCAAGCTGTTTCAGCTTGCATGGTTGAGTTGCTGCCCGGTAAGCAGTAGATTGCAGGTTCCAATCCCTCTGGTTCCAAGATTTTTGTCTGACTTTTTTCCATTGACTTGCAGGATGGTGCACATTATCCTAACTGCTTCTTTGTGTATGCCTAAAATTTCTTTAAAAAAAACAAAGATTTCTCATCTGCAATTGTTCTTTTGTGTATGAATAAAGTTATATGTAGTAGGGGCTTGCATATCTAGCTGTTTGACAACATTTATGTCACATTTTTTTAAGGAAATTGAGATCATGACGACATATCAATTCAATTTCTTTCAATTTGATAAGGCAAGGCAATTGATGTTTTTGTGTGTGTTATTGCTTGCAGGTGCTAGCACAGGAATTTCATTTCATTCAATTAGATAAGGCAAGGCAATTGATGTTTTTGTGTGTTATTGTTTTTGCTTGCAGGTGCTAGCACAGGAATTTCATTTCATTCAATTAGATAAGGCAAGGCAATTGATGTTTTTGTGTGTTATTGTTATTGCTTGCAGGTGCTTGCCCAGGAGATGACTGCCATCCGCAATGCGTGCAGGTCTCTGGAAGACTTCTACGAACCTGGTATCACCTTTATTGTGGTGCAGAAGAGACACCACACCAGGCTCTTCTGTGCCGAGAGGAGAGAACAAGTAAGACCTAATGAGGTGTGGTGATATAGTGGTTATGAGGTCTGACTGAGAAACCTGTGGTGTAGTGATTAACAAGTCATGACTGAAAAACTATAGGGTGTATGTTCATTGTGGTGCAGAAGAGGTGTTCTTGCAGTTATAAGGTCTGATTGAGAAACTAAAGGGTGTATTTTTCTTGTGGTGCAGAAGAGGTGCTCTTGCAGTTATAAGGTCTGATTGAGAACCTAAAGGGTGTATGTTAATAGTGGTGCAGAAGAGGTTTTCGTGGTAAAGTGGTTGAAAAGTCGTGACTGAGAAACTAAAGGGTGTATATTTATTGTGGTACAAAAGAGTTGTTGTGGTGTAGTGGTTTGCAAGTCATGACTGAGAAACTAAAGGGTGTATGTTCATTGTGGTGCAGAAGAGGTGTTCATGTAGTTATAAGGTCTGATTGAGAAACTAAAGGGTGTATTTTTTCTTGTGGTGCAGAAGAGTTGTTGTGATATGGTGGTTTACAAGTCATGACTGAAAAACTAAAGGGTGTATGTTCATTATGGTGCAGAAGAGGTGTTCTTCCAGTTATAAGGTCTGATTGAGAAACTAAAGGGTGTATTTTTCTTGTGGTACAGAAGCGGTGTTGTGGTATAGGGGTTTACAAGTCATGACTGAGAAACTAAAGGGTGTATGTTCATTGTGGTGCAGAAGAGGTGTTCTTGCAGTTATAAGGTCTGATTGAGAAACTAAAGGGTGTGTGTTCATTGTGGTGCAGAAGAGTTTTTGTGGTATGGTGATTGACAAGTCATGACTGAGAAACTAAAGGGTGTATGTTCATTGTGGTGCAGAAGAGTTTTTGTGGTATGGTGATTGACAAGTCATGACTGAGAAACTAAAGGGTGTATGTTCATTGTGGTGCAGAAGAGTTTTTGTGGTATGGTGATTGACACGTCATGACTGAGAAACTAAAGGGTGTATGTTCATTGTAGTGCAGAAGAGGTGTTCTTGCAGTTATAAGGTCTGATTGAGAAACTAAAGGGTGTATTTTCATTGTGGCGCAGAAGAGTTGTTGTGGTATAGTGGTTAACAAGTCATGACTAAGAAACTAAAGATTGTATGTTCATTGTGATGCAGAAGAGGTGTTCTTGTAGTTATAAGGTCTGATTGAGTACCTAAAAGTGTATTTTTATTGTGGTGCAGAAGAGTTGTTGTGGTATAGTGGTTAACAAGTCATGACTGAGAACATAAAGGGTGTATGTTAATTGTGTTACAGAAGCTGTGTTCTTGCAGTTATAAGGTCTGATTGAGAACCTAAAGGGTGTATTTTTATTGTGGTGCAGAAGAGTTGTG
The DNA here is from genome assembly GCA_963669155.1 of Arbacia lixula. Lineage (NCBI taxonomy): Eukaryota > Metazoa > Echinodermata > Echinoidea > Arbacioida > Arbaciidae > Arbacia > Arbacia lixula. Next base: position 14,931 of record CAVLGW020000075.1, read on the forward strand.
GTGGTAAAGTGGTTAACAAGTTATGACTGAAAAACTAAAGGGTGTATGTTCATTGTGGTGCAGAAGAGGTGTTCTTTCAGTTATAAGGTCTGATTGAGGAACTGAAGGGTGTGTTTTTATTGTGGTGCAGAAACGGTGTGGTGGTTGAAAAGTCGTGACTGAGAAACTAAAGGGTGTATGTTTATAGTGGTGCAGAAGAGGTCTTTGTGGTAAAGTGGTTAACAAGTCATGACTGAGAAACTAAAGGGTGTATTTTCATTGTGGTACAATGAGAGGGATTATGCATGTCAAAAATTTGTTGTGATTACACAGTAAAATACATGATAAGCCTGCAGCATTGATATCTGCAGATAGAAAAGTATTTCTTCCTAATTGAGACTATTCCCTATTCCTAATGCATATCCCCCTACTTGTTAGACCATATGTTTGTGTGTATATGTGTTATAAATGTGTTTACTTCATTGTATTCAATGTGTAGTATTCGATAGGTCAATGGCCTTTATTCCACCCTCCACATTGAATTTCACTTTTTTTTCCTTCTTTGCTATATTTATTGTATTTTTTTATATATCTTATCTGATATTTTTAATGTTTTTTTATCTCTTGTATTGATTGTGTTATTTTTAAATTCAAGTTGTGGAAATAAAAGCGAATTGAATTGAATTGAAATGGAATTATCTGCTCCTGTTTGGTGCTAGATTGGGCGGAGTGGGAACATCCCGGCAGGCACCACAGTGGACAGCGGTATCACACACCCATTGGAGTTTGATTTCTTCCTCTGTAGTCACGCTGGGATTCAGGTAAAGGCACTTCTGGGCCCCGTTGCATAAAGCTTACCATTCATGGTAACTCTGCAATCAATGGTAGCTACCATGGTAACGCAGCTCGACAGCCAATCAAATTCAAGGTTTCCATAGAAATTGCCATTGGTGGCAAAGTTACCATTAATGGTAAGTTTTATGCAACAGGGGCCTCGTGTGAAGATTGTTCATAGGAATCAAAGGTTGACTTCATGGAGAGAGACTCTTATCTTGTGTCAGGGTGCTAGGTGGGGGCTTCTAAATAAAAGAAATGTATGCTTCAGAATTGTATGTTGTAAATGTAATTTTTTAAAGACAAGTTCTACACAGGTTAGTCCCACAAAAGCACGAACGACATAATATGTTGCTCTTTAATCATGTCAAATGGGAAGACTGCCTTGCTTAATCATTCAAGCTCTACCTAGCTTTACCATAAAATCACCTACCAAAGCTAAACTTGAGATCAGTTCTCAAGGTGATTTTATGTAAACTAGTAAGCTTGAGATTAGCAAGCAGTCTTCCCATTTGACATGATTAAAAGCAACATGATTATGTCGTTCGTGCTGTTTATATATTTTCAGATCTTGTAATAGGTGTTAAAAAAAATTTTTGACACTTTTGAAAAATGATTAAAAATCAGTTTAACTCACATCAAGCTGAAATTGACATATCATAAATTCAAGGGATGTCAATTTTTTTAGAGACAAATTTTGTGATATTTTATTGATTTCTTTTCTTGCAATAGTCCTTGGAATATTTAATGAGATTTTCACTTTTGGACAAAATTGGATCTGAAAATTTGTGTGTATGAGATAATTTATTCAGAACACAACAATGCCCATAGTGCATTACACATGCCAACCTGCAACTTCGTTTTTGCCAGAAGCATCATGCATTATTAACAATGTTCATTGTTGTGTTCTGAATTAATTATCTCATACACACACATTGTGAGGTCCAAATTTGTCCAAAAGTGAAAATCTCACTAAATATTCCAAGGATTATTACAAGAAAGGTAATCAAGGAAATGTCACAAAACCTGTCTCTAAAAAAATTGGCATATTCTTCACTTTGTGATGTGTCAATTTCAGCTAAATGTGAGTTGAACTGATTTTTAATCATTTTTCAAAAGTGTCAGAAGTTTTTTTTTAACACCTAGTACAAGAGAATATGTACAGACATGATTTGGCACATTTGGCACGAGCAAGGACTGAGAGCTTGATTGATGCTTTGTCCTCAGGGCACGAGCCGGCCGTCTCACTATCACGTGCTGTGGGATGACAACCGCTTCAAGGCGGATGAGCTGCAGTGCCTGACCTACCAGCTGTGCCACACCTACGTGCGCTGCACCCGCAGTGTGTCCATCCCAGCCCCGGCCTACTACGCCCACCTGGTGGCCTTCCGGGCACGCTACCACCTCGTGGAGAAGGACCACGACCGCTATGACCATGACAGGTAGGCCAGTGCTCCACCCTGTGAATGAATGTCAAACAAGTTAGAAGAAGTTTTAGAACCCATTGGATTCGATCCTGCATCAGCTGCAGGAACCGAACCACACTGTTTTGTTTCCCCAAAAAGGCACAATGGCATAGTAACAAATACATTTAATCAGAATTAATAAATCCTCAGTAGTCCATCAAAAAATTGGAGTGCTATCCTTTCTACTCAGTGCATGCCTAAAATGTATTTCCTCATTGAAATTCCCCCAGAAAAATCTAATGGTATCATGATAAGTTATATTTCAGGCAAGTGTTTTATTATCAAATAAGCCATTTCACATTGCATTTGCATTGCTGTATGAATAAGGCAGTACTCAGAAATGGGCAATATGATTGTTACCTCTCAAAATGGCAGTGGCCAATCATCATCATTTTTGCATGTGCTTTTTGTTCAAAAGACTGACCGGTAACCAATCAGAATTTGTGTTACAAATTTGCGATTGATCGCAAACCATTATGTTACAGTGCCCTGCTATTGGAGCAGGCAATCACAGTAGGTATTACCACAAATGAATTTATTTGAGCTCATCATGAAAATGAAACATATTCCAGGGGGAAAAGAAAGGTTGCTACTGTGTGAGACATTCTATCATGTTGTATGAGGTAAATGTCCTCTGTTGTTTTTGTGTAGAAAGAAGATGGAAAGTCACAAAGAAAATGATTGATCTCACATGGATATGGATTTCAAATTTAGCAAGATTTTCCAGGTGTGTTTCTTTTAAGGTGTAGACATACACGACAGCTCAAAGGAATTGGCACGGGTAAAGGGAAAGGGAAGAAAGGGAAGGAGCCGCAGTTTGAACCATGGTTATATTTGTCCAGTTTAGCATGAAACATGATGTTTTAGCGTAAAAAGCATAATTTTTCATGCTGAACTAGACAAAACTGCGGCTCCTTTCCTTTCTTCCCTTTCCCTTTACCCGTGCCAATTCCTTTGAGCTGTAATGTACAACTGTATACTTACTATTTTGACCAAAAGTTAGTGTGACTGTAAAATCATCTCAGATGCATCATGGGACATCTATATCTGCTATATGGGATAGGGGGAAATTGTGTGGTATTGATAGATATCAAATTGTTAAATGGACAGTGTACCAAATTGTTTTGATAAATCTGAAAATGTGGTGGTAAATGGTAAAGATTGCGAAATTGTTGAAACTATATTTTTGACCTGCATTGTTTGTGCTGCTTTATGTGATTGTAGGTGACTAAAACTGCATGTAGTGTGCATTCCCCCCTCCTCACCCCCCACCCCCCCCCCCCCCCCCCCCATCCAATCAAACCATATAGTTTGAGCAAGAACATTGCGCATTACAAGCTGTAACTCCTAGTGACAAGTTTGACTAATGTCTTGAAACCCAATCCGGTGTAGAGTATGTATTTACAGTTGTTGATGTCAAAGACATGTGGAATACTAGAGATAGAGGTTAAAATGGGAATTTAAGAATTTTATTAACATTTAGTGGAACATAAATGTTTACTGTGGTGCCTAAGGTTCACCTCACAGTGATTAACAGTTATTGCAATAACTGACTGCAATCAATAAGCCACTTCGTAATTGCAATTTGCGCATGAGCAGATTATTGCTGGTAGGAAATTACCTCCGGTAAATTTCAGTACCGGTACTAACTTGATAAAATGGGAATTAATTAGATAGTCGACCGCATTTCAATCTATTATCATGCAAATATGGCAACAGATATTCAGCTCTGAGAGGGTAGTGAAAGAACATTCCACCATGTGCATCTGCTTCTGTTGTTGTTTTTCCCGGCACACTTTAAAATGTGTTTACATGCGTCATACAACACAGCTTCATGAAACAATCCCAGTCAGCAGTCTAGTAGTATTTATTCAGTGGATTGTCCAACCATGGTGTAATTCCGAACTGGTCTATGACAATCAAATGCAATCAGCTCCATACGTTTGTGCACATTGATTTACTGTATAAATGGTTTCTGGCATTTTATTTACATTTTCTTGTTTTTCTGTAACAAACATGGAGTGGCACTACATTTGTTTGTGTTTTATGTAAGATTTGTTTGTTGATTGCATGCTTTTGTTATATATTAGTCCATCTTTATTTGTGTATTCAGATTCTGCTATATTTTTTTTAATAAAAGTAAGACACACAAATCTTGTAGAGCAGCAGGATATTGGACACATAAGTGGTTACAAATCTGGGGCATTATTCATGAAACCTTACTAGCCTGGTTGGTTTCTAAAATGCATGTACACAACACCTCAAAGGAATTGGCATAGGGAAAGGGAAAGGGAAGGAGCCGCAGTTTTAAGCCGCTGTATATTTTTACCAGTTCAGCATGAAACACGATGCTTTAGCCTAAAAAGCATCATGTTTCATGCTGATCTGGACAAAATATCCCGCGGTTTAAAACTGCGGCTCCTTCCCTTTCTTCCCTTTCCCTTTCCCTATGCCAATTCCTTTGAGCTGCTGTGTACATGCACTTTAGAAACCAACTAGGCTAGTAAGGTTTCATGAATAATGCCCCTGGAGTCCTGGGGCCATATTCAGCTACATGTAAAACAATAGTATACATTGCACGAAACGTCGAGACTGACACTCTGTCTTTCAGATTTTGAACGAAACCTATAGTTAGTTGCAAAACTTACTATAACTTCTCCAACCTTTTCTCCTTTCTCCTTCTTTTCTTTTTATAACTACTTTGTGACTAGTTCACAACTCTCAATCACCACCCATCGCCTCTTCTTCTACCTCCATTTCATCCCATTTATTTTCGGCTTAAAACACCAAAAACTAGAGCTAAAAATAGTCTTGTTTAAGTATTATAAAATATAACAAAAATCACCTCTCCTCCTTTTCATTTCCTTTTTCCTTTTCTGCACCCCATAAGTGGGTCAATTATCCAAAAGAATACAACCACATGGTATTACCGAAAGTTTTACTATTTTCTAAATAGGATTTATTAGTACACTCTCACCATGGAAACATTCAAAGAACATTTAGTAGTAATAATGTCAAAAAGAGACTAGTTAGGCTCGAAAGTTTCATCAATATGGCCCTTGGTGATGAATCCAAACTAATTGTGTGGACCCTCGTGTCCCTCCTGTCATCATTTCCCCGTTTCCCTTTTGCGTTCTTCTGTTTTTTCTTTGCTCACTATGTGCCTGCCATTGCCTGGCTTCATGGTCGTGTGAGCTCTGCTGTAGGCCAGCATGTTAGCGTTATCATGAGAGAAAGTTCCAATGCAGTTTGATAGTTTTTGAGCATCAAGCTTTGCTATTGCAGAGTTAGTCAAGTGCAGGGGAAAATGTAATATTATTTGTGGGGGCTACTATAAAGGCCATATGTCATGCAGCAAATACCCTGTGCATTACGTCCCTGCTGTACGCCAGCATGCTAGCGTTATCAATAAATTATGAGAGAGAAGTTCCAATGCAGTTTGATAGTTTTTAAGCATCAAGCTTTGCTATTGCAGAGTTAATCAAGTGCAGGGGAAAATGTAATAATATTTGTGGGGGCTACTATTAAGGCCACATGTCATGCAGTAAATACCCTGTGCATTACGTCCCTGCTGTAGGCCAGCATGCTAGCGTTATCTATAAATCAGGAGAGAAAGTTCCAATGCAGTTTGATAGTTTTTAAGCATCAAGCTTTGCTATTGCAGAGTTAATCAAGTGCAGGGGAAAAATGTAATATTATTTGTGGGGGCTACTATAAAGGCCATATGTCATGAAGCAAATACCCTGTGCATTACGTCCCTGCTGTACGCCAGCATGCTAGCGTTATCAATAAATTATGAGAGAGAAGTTCCAATGCAGTTTGATAGTTTTTAAGCATCAAGCTTTGCTATTGCAGAGTTAATCAAGTGCAGGGGAAAATGTAATAATATTTGTGGGGGCTACTATTAAGGCCACATGTCATGCAGTAAATACCCTGTGCATTACGTCCCTGCTGTAGGCCAGCATGCTAGCGTTATCTATGAATCAGGAGAGAAAGTTCCAATGCAGTTTGATAGTTTTTAAGCATCAAGCTTTGCTATTGCAGAGTTAATCAAGTGCAGGGGAAAAATGTAATATTATTTGTGGGGGCTACTATAAAGGCCATATGTCATGAAGCAAATACCCTGTGCATTACGTCCCTGCTGTACGCCAGCATGCTAGCGTTATCAATAAATTATGAGAGAGAAGTTCCAATGCAGTTTGATAGTTTTTAAGCATCAAGCTTTGCTATTGCAGAGTTAATCAAGTGCAGGGGAAAATGTAATAATATTTGTGGGGGCTACTATTAAGGCCACATGTCATGCAGTAAATACCCTGTGCATTACGTCCCTGCTGTAGGCCAGCATGCTAGCGTTATCTATGAATCAGGAGAGAAAGTTCCAATGCAGTTTGATAGTTTTTAAGCATCAAGCTTTGCTATTGCAGAGTTAATCAAGTGCAGGGGAAAAATGTAATATTATTTGTGGGGGCTACTATAAAGGCCATATGTCATGAAGCAAATACCCTGTGCATTATGTCGAGTGAGGATAATCAAATTTTCACCTCTTTGGTGGCCATATGGGCTCTTTGCTGCATTGCCAGGGCTAAATCTTCCTGAGCTGCTGTGTATTTTTTTCACTGGTTGAGTGGAATGTATGAAGCCACCATTGATTTGAGATATACATACGAGAGGGAAGGTTCCCAAGTCTGTCCTTTACTGGGAATGTGAAGTGCTAATGCATGATCACCGCTTCCCTTCTGTGTTGCCTGCTTGAACAGAGGCACATTTCCTGAAAGATCTCTAACATTGTTGGATTTTTGTTTTATTTTACATTTTTGCCTGACATGAATGGGTGCTATCATCCATGCGGCCCAAGTATCCTGATGTATATCATTTGTAGAATAATTGCTCAACTTCCATGATTATTTACTTCCAGTATATGAAGCATTATGCACCTTTTTTTTTTTGCCTGTTTGACTGCATTAGAATATCACATGATACTGGAATGTCTGTTGGGATAAGGATGATTGTAACAAGAGTTTAAAGATGGCCCGTCCCTTTTACAAACATCTGCAAACTTCATGAAACTTTGCACATATTAAGCATGCATATTTGGAATACCAACTGTGAGAGTTTAAGGTCAGAGGTACTATAACTCCCATAGAATGAATGAAAATCTAACACTGAGATTTGATTCAAATTGCTTGCCAACCGTTGACATTTTGAAATTACAACTATTTTCATGGTACAAAAGAAGAAAGCTTGATCAATTATCGAAGATTATTTCCTCAAAACCGAATATCATGCTTTGTCGATTCCAGGGATAGGTTACAGAACCACTCTCTCTCAAATTATGACAAAGTCAGGGAACTTTCAGAATTCGGTTTGTAAAAGGGACGGGCTACTTTTAAAAAGGGTTGTGTGTCAATGTTTGCTTCACCAAGAGACTGATGAGCAAGTATGAGATTTAGAGGATTAAATGGGGAATCCCCCTGCTAGTAGGAAGCTCCAGCCTATATCACCATCACACCACATAGCACACACACGCACATATGCCAGGGAAATAAATACACGGGGCTCGGGGCGATTTCGGTCATGAAATGCTTAAAAGAGCCTTGGAAAATTTTAAAAGAGCCCCACAAATTCTCATAGACATAATGTAAAATTGTAACCAAATCGGCCATTGTGCTAAAAGAGTAGCCCCCTAAAAATGTTGAATTAATTTTTTCCCCTGACATATGCAGTAAGAACAAAAGCTTCCCCACAGTGTATCATTGTGACCAGATCCTGAAATCTGCATCTGGGGAGCATGTCATGAAAGTTGTCAGCTCTGACAAGTTGTCTTTTTCCGACACTTACCATAGTAACAGTCAGAGGCTAGTGCCTCTCAGCCAATCAAAACTGAGGATTTCACTGAAACTGTTGACACTGAGGGGGAAATCCCCCTGCTGGTAGGAAACTCCATGCTCTTCAAATTTGAAGCAAATCAAGATATTGGGTAAAAGGTTTCAGGACAGACAAAGCAATTGGATGCAAAGTTCAATGAACTTTGACCTTTTTTCCATTTGACCCCAATTTAAAAGTTCATTGGTTTTATGAATTACATGCAGGTATCAATTTTAAAGCAAATCTGTTCCAACGGTTTTCAAGATATTGCGTAAATGGACTTGGAACGGAAGGACAATCCAAAAACATAAAATAAAAATAAAAGGGATACGTTCTACTACAACATAAAAAGGGGAGGGAATGTTGAAAGAAATTTCACTGTGAACAGGAATAAAAAGTATCAACAATGTACAACACTACTTCATCTACGACTACTACTAGGCATTGAAAAAAAACTGTCGACACTTTGGAATAACAATTAAGAATAAGTTACAACTCGCATGAAGCTGAAAGTTACACATCATAAAGTCAAAGGATGTTGTATTTTTTTAAAAGTAGGCTTAGTAACATTTAATAAATCTTTGTTCTTGTTATACAAGTAGTTCTTGCAATATGAGATTTTCAGTTTTGGATAAACTAGGTACATATTTGTATAGCTTATCTTGTTCAATACATGAACAGTACAGGAATGACATCACCTCTTAAGACAGGATGTTCCATTTGTAAAAGTTATGAAGCTTGGCAGTATACCCTAACACTAACTTACATGAAATCTCACAGTCATATATTATGCCGCTTCACAAACATTTTCAGAAAAAAGTGAAAAACTGTCCTTGGTTACGTTTGAACCGCAGCGAGCATAGTTTACTTTCGTAATTGTATTTGTCCTTCTCAGCGTGCCATGCGGGCGTTGCTCCCATTGAACGCATGCACTGAGCAGACCGGTGCGGACCATAGCGCATAGTGGTATCCGGTCTCTAGGCTATAGGTTTCGGACAACCACCCCCAAATCTCATGAAAATCTTATGATCGCTTTGATTTTGCAAAAAGTTTCCAGTTCTATTATTGGGAGGGAAATTCTAATGAAGTATTTTCATTTTCCATGTTTTTTTAACTAACTTTATTTTTTGACCTGCAAAAGGGACACCCTGTCTTTCATGTTACGCCCAATGAAGAATGATGATTTGTTCTCGGTTTCAGCCACATTCATTTCACTTTGGCCAAGAAGAGTGGGCATGATAGAATGAAGATTGGCTGCAAGTAGATGTAGGGCTTACACACTGTTGTATTTAAAGATGGCCTGTCCCTTTTACAAACATCTGCAAACTTCATGAAAGTTTGCACATATTCAGCACGTATCTTTGGGATACCCACTGTTTCACTGACATTTTAAGGTCAGAGGTACTATAACTCCCCTAGAATAATGAAAATCTAACTAGTTTTCACTGAGATTTGATTATATCCTCAAAACCGAATATTACGGTTTGTTGATTCCAGGGAAAGGTTATATAGCCACTCTCTCTGACAAAGTCAGGGAACTTTCAGAATTAGGTCTGCAAAAGGGACGGGCTACCTTTAAGCGACAAAGGAACTGCTTTGTGCTAACTGAACCGTGACATAGTGGCCTGGACCCTTTTGCATAAAACTTACCATTGACGGTGACTTTGCTATCAATGCCAACTTCTATGAAAACCTTGAGTTTGATTGGCTGTTGAGCGATGTTACCATAGTACTTATCATTGATGGCAGAGTTACCATTAATGGTAAATTTTATGCAACGGGGCCGTGCATGCTTTAACCCACCCCCCTCTTCCCAACTCCTAAAAATACACCATCCCCATCCCAATCTAAGACAGAGCACCAAAGAAAAAAGACATCATCATTCATTGCTATTTTTTATATCTCAAAATGTTTTCATCACATTTATTTTGCAGCCATCAGTCGGGCACTAACAGCAAGTGAGTTCAAGGAATGAAACGATATTAAAGACTGCAGTGCATTTGTTCCCCCTCCCCCCATGCTTCATGTACATCGTATCCCCCTGCTGCCTGTACTTAATTTACCCCTACTTGCTGCATTGACAGTGGCTTGACCGGTGGTGATCTACAATTTAGCAGTGCTCAGTATTCATATTCTTCTACTATTCTCCTACTGTTTATGCCATATAATCATGGATTTTTTATTTTTTGTGAATTTCGCGAGTCGGGTGCTTTCAGCGACTTTAACAACACGCAAAAATATGAATACGATGTGCATGAGCACATGTACTACTAGTACGAGTACATGTACTCCACGATTGCGAATTTTACCACTTGCGAAATTGCTGGAAAGTCCTGATTCATGAAAAATTAGACTCGTGAAATATATGGCGTATACAGTATAATATTCTTTTATGAAACAAGTGTGGACCGCGTAATAGGAGATATTGCGTATAGGCTCGTTGACATGGTGACTTGCTCCACTCACATACATAGTATATGTAGGAACAACCAGCCAGGAGCAGCAGTAGAAACATGCATCAAGGGCCCCGTTGCATAAAACTTACCATGAATGGAAACTGTGCCATCAATTGTAATTACCATGGTAACACTGCTTGAGAGCCAATCAAATTCAGGGTTTCCATAGAAGCTGACGTTTGTACCAAAGTTACCATCAATGGTAAGTTTTATGCAACAGGGTCCTGATGTGTTGTCGTGTTTTATAGGCATAGCACATTGTGAGTGCATGTTAACAAAGCACAACTGTGTATTTTGAGCATGCCCATTCATTATTCTTCATTTTGCCTCTCCTCATTAAGGGCCCTGTTGCATAAAACTTACCACGAATGGTAACTGCCATCAATTGTAATTACCATGGTAACACTGCTTGAGAGCAGTGAGGGCAATCAAATTCAGGCTATAGGCATAGCACATTGTGAGTCCATGTTAACAAAGCACAACTGTGTATTTTGAGCATGCCCATTCATTATTCTTCATTTTGCCTCTCCTCATTAAGGGCCCTGTTGCATAAAACTTACCACGAATGGTAACTGCCATCAATTGTAATTACCATGGTAACACTGCTTGAGAGCAGTGAGGGCAATCAAATTCAGGCTATAGGCATAGCACATTGTGAGTCCATGTTAACCAAGCACAACTGTGTATTTTGAGCATGCCCATTTATTATTCTTCATTTTGCTTCTCCTCATTAAGCTATATGCATCAACTAGAAAGCATGCTTTTAGTTTTATCTTCTCATTTTGTTCAATCTTCAAAAGCTTCCTCCTGTGGAACGACAACATTGATCCCAAGTTCTAATGGATTCACACATTGATTCAAAGTTGTACACTTTAGACACCTGAAAGGAAAGTTTGCCTTTGTAGCTGATCAAGTTAGATTCAAACCTACAGATAGATAAATAATGTACTGTCTTCAAATACACTGTACATGAAATTGCAGTGATACGGGTGGCTTTACATGTGATAAATGCTCTTTTTGTATACATGCACCAAAGCGTGTCAAAGACTGTTGCTAGTAGCATACACACACAAGATCGCTACTAACACAGTTTTGCAGATCTTGAGCATTGGGTAGTGCCAGAACTGGGGTGGGGCTGATAAGACCGCCGAACACTGTCGATTGCAGAGCCCTCTGTAAATGATATCGTGCCACAAAAGCTCAGTTGTATGTCCCTTTTAAGGAAGGTTCTAGCCTGGTGCATCACTCCTTCTACCTTCCTCACTCCTGACAACAATCTGTCAACTAGATCAAAACGTTGAGCAAATAGCTCTTCACAGCGTTAACCTCTCTGAATGAATACTCAATGTCGGAGAGTCTGAGCTTGTGTTCAGTGCATGCATATTTGCAAGAACTGCATTTTACATGCCTATGGTGGCGCCATTGCGGTGTTAGGACCAGGCATATACATGTGTGCATGCATTAACAGTATACTAAAACAAAAAAAACTCTTGACACTTTTGAAAAATGATTTAAAATCAGTGTCAACTTAATTCAAGCTGAAATTGACATATCAAGTCAAGGGATGTCAAATTTTTCAGGTTTTGTGACATTTCATTGATTACTTTTCTAGTAATAATCCACGTAATATTGAATGAGAGTTTCACTTTTGGACAAATTTGGACCTCAAAATTTGTGTGTATGAGATAATTAATTTAGAATACAACAATGACCATTGTGTTTTATACCTGTTCATCCACCAGTAACTGCCATCACAGTGTCATTAATAATGCATGATGCTTCTGGCAGAAAAGAAGCTGCGGGTTGGTATGTGTGATGCACAATGACCATTGTTGTGTTCTGAATCAATTATCTGATATGCACAAATTTTCAGATCCAAATTTGTCCAAAAGTGAAAATCTCATTAAATATTCCAGGACTTATAAGAAAAGTAATCAATAAAATGTCACAAAATCCATCTCTAAAAGGTTTGCCATCCCTTGATGTGTCAATTTCAGCTTGATGTGATTTGAAACTAATTTTAATCATTTTCAAGAGTGTATAAACAAGCAATGTGTGTGTAAACTATGTAAGTGTTTGGAAGGGGTGGGGATGGGCGCGGGGGGGGGGGGGGGGGGGGTCCTTGGGTTGGCCTTTATTGGAAACTGATGTAGTGCTTTGGTTTTGTGCATGGATACATCAGTATGTACCCTTGATTCAATGTTTTTCTCCCTGTACTATGGTTTGACTTCTGTGTGTAAGCATCAGACTGTGTGCTCAGGGGGGTGTTTCACCAAGCTGTTCTTAAAGATGGCCTGTCCTTTTTTACAAACATCTGCAAACTTCATGAAAGTTTGCACACATTTAGCATGTATCTTTGGAATACCATCTGTGAAATTTTAAGGTCAGAGGTACTATAACTCCCGTAGAATAAATGAAAAATCTAACTAGTTTTCACTGAGTTTTGACTATTTTTGTGGTACATAAAAAGAAAGCTTGATCAATTATCAAAGATAATTTCCTCAAAACTGAATATTATGCTTTGTCGATCTCAAATCTGAGAACTTTCAGAATTAGGTCTGCAAAAGGGACGGGCTAAGCTAAGTACAACTGAACGCACAACTAATGACCTTTTCTTGTGCTAAATCAGTTCCCCCATTTTGTTCCTCTTTTAAAAAAACTAATCATATTTGAGAAATCATAAACTTTTTATTTATAAAGATTTGAACTTTAGCTGATGGGAATTAAAATCGTTGAGAATCTGATTTAGCACAAGAAAGGGTCGCCAGTCATGCATACAGTCGTTCTTAGTTTAAGAAGAGCTTGGTGAAACACTTCCCTGTTTATTATGTTAGCTCTTTACTGCTCTGTAAATCTCTTGCCATGTTCTTGCTTCTCTCTCTCTCTCTCTGCAGTGGCGGTGACGGTAGCAGCCACCATGGCGCCACCAGCTATGGTAGGAGCTTTGAGGACATGATCCGTGCAGTCAAGGTCCATGACGACACACTCAAGGTTATGTACTTTGCCTAGAAGTCAAAGGACAAAGGGCGTGATTCTCGCAGTCAGGGTCCGTCATGACACACTTAAGGTCAAGTATCATGCCTAAAGGTCGAAGATCAGGCAACATGATCCAAGCAGTCAACATCAAATACTTTTTATAGAGCAATGTTCAGGAGGTCAAGATCCCAGCACTAAGGGTCCGTAATAACACTCAATGTCAAGCATTTTGCCTGGAGGTCAGAGGTCAAGGGTCAAGGTCAAGGGACAGCTATCAGGTGACGAGATCAATATTCTGTCCTGACTCCTTGACCACTGTTGATGAAGCACTGAAGTGGGGGAGAGAGAGAGAGAAAAAAAGAGAGAGTGAGAGTGAGAGAGAGTGAGAGAGAGAGAGAGAGAGAGAGAGAGAAAGAGGGAGAGAGAGAGCAGGGAGAGAGAGAGAGAGGGAGAGAGACAGAGAGAGAGAGAGAGCAGGGAGACTGGCTTGGTTGAGGCTACAGGTTAGAGGGCAGGGGTCTTTGACTGAGACTTTGATGCTGCACATTGAAAGGAACAGGCAACACGAATGTTCATCATTGCCAAGGGGAAACATGAAGCGATGGAGAAAGATTATACACAAAGCTGCATGTACAGTAACAATGTAATATATCAATATTTTCATCATAGAAAAGAACCTCTTTTACAAGACGTGACCTATAAAGTCAAGCTCTGGAAAAGTACAGTATACCGGCAAAACCAGAGGGAACTTTTGGAAGATGTCACCGACAGCATTCTTTAAGTTTCCATCAATTCATCATTCAGAATCGTCCTACTTTGATTCTATCATAGGGTATATTACCCTTGTAACCCTATTGATTATTTGCAAAGACAATCAAACATTTTGCTTGAGTGCCTCAAACAGGCCTTCACTCGATATAACTCAGCCAGAATGAGCAGGACTCAGAGAGCTAGTCCAGAAGAGACTTTGAGATATAAAGAAACTCCTTGATTTATTTATTTGATTTTTTCTACCTGGTAGCATTGGTTACCTCAGCATAACTCATTTGTAAATAAAATGTCCATCTTTTTATGTGATATTGTGGTGTCCTTATAGCGACAGTAGACATGATGATAGAATAGCACATTATGGAATAGCACAAATTTTGTAAATGTATTTTCCATATGAGAATAATTTATTGAAATGCGCAGTATATATATTGACTCATGTTCTGGTTTAGAAATTGTATGAATATTTTTAGAAGAGCATCATAGTATTGTTTTGAGAGAGTTTTGTCATTGTAATTGTGCTACATGCAAGTGGTTTTAAGAAGAAAAAAAAGGATGTATAATATAATTTGTGAATATGTACTATACATTGCCCTGTAGCGAGTAAGCTGTAATGTAACACATGGTACCTCCATTCATGTCACATGATAGTCATGTGATCTTGTCACACCCTGTGCTTACTTTTGCTGTGTCTTGTCCTGTGTGGTTACTGCAGGCGTGTGTAGGTCAGAGGCTATTGGCTTGTTCAGCCAAGTCTGTAGGTGAAAGGGGCTAGTCTGACTCTGAACATCAGTGACTCTCCCTGCATGTTACACAAGCACTTGTTTTGTCTAAAGATACTATGCATGAAGTCTCATGTTGCAGAACATAAGGATAAATTTGAGCAATATTGGACCATTGAGAGGTAGTAGTGTTGTATTGTAACTTTGCCACTCCTTGATGAGTCTGTTATGAATCCTTCACCTGTGCACATCTATGTGCTACTATACCGCCACTAGCAAACGTATGAGACAATATACTGGGTAGAGAAGAATTTGAGTGTCTTGTTCTTTTCAATTTCATAAGTGACCTAAAGTTATCTAAACACACAGGTGTGTATATCAATTGGTGGGTTTCTTCTCCCTGAAAGCTAATATTTCTATATCCATATAACAGAAGTTTCCAGTGAATGTCACCTTTTTGTCCTGGCAGCCTAGCAAGGCTTCGCTTTATGCAAGAAACTCCTGTAGGATAAGGCATTAGCAGTGTTACTGCAACATACTCATTTCACACTGTTTTAGCTTATGACCTATTCACATCTGGTGCTATAGACCAGTCCGTAGTTACACCATGGTCAGATTATCCACTGAATTAAGAACTACTAGAATACAGACAGGAATTTCATCCTGAAGGCCTAGGTCTATCTGCCAATCAAAAACTGCTTCCAAGGGTTTAAAACGTGCAGTTTACACATTTGGCAATTGTGCATGAACTAAATGGAGGAAATTACCCCCCAAAAGTTACAAAAATGATAATTTTCAGAAAACCAACTTTGTTGTATGTGAGAAGATACAACAATACTAGAGATAAGGCAATTTCCAGTATACCGCCCTGAGTGTCCGTTCTTATTGGGGGTGGGGGGGGGGGGGGGAGAGGGGTGCTCCAGCTGTTTCAAAATTCATCCTGGTATTCCCCCTCTTTTTCTTGCTTCTTTATATTCAGTACTACATAACTCATTGCACACTGTGGTTTTTTTTTAAAGCTAGTATCATTTATTCACTTATTAATTTATTAATTTATTATACCAGCGTCAGTCTGATATGCAGTAGGGACAGCATGTACAATTTATGGTTATATTTAAAAATGGAGACTAATCCAGAATGTTCACCATTCTGATACTCCATTGGAGGGAAAAAATGGATGGATAATTACTAGTGGTGCTTTGTTTTGATAATTAATGTGGGATGCACATTTAGTTTAGTTTCCCCTGTATCTGTGTACAATTTTATCTCCTAATTCAACATCAAATGAAGTGCAATATTTGTTGCTATGTAAAATTTACTTTTTAGAAAACCATGTTTATATAGAATCTAGCCTCTATGGCTTATTTATGTCCTTATATTCAATAGAAATATTTTAAACTAATAACTGTAGGATTTTTCCATATTTATATTGATCTATTCATATTTTTATTGAAAAATAAGATAGCAGATATTTGATCTGTAGAACTCCGAAATGTATCGAGAGTAAATCATGGAAGAATGTGAGGAAGATGCACAGATATGTAATTTATTTTTTGTTCAGTAATAACATGACACCTGTAGTGTGTTTGCCCTTCTTGAATATCTGATCAGCTGTTGATGATTTGTAGCTAGTAGTTTATTCATCCTGGCTTGTACCCAGAAAGGATGGAAGAATGTGCAGTATATTATTAGCATATACACTACAGCTCAAAGGAATTGGCACGGGTAAAGGGAAAGGGAAGGAAGGGAAGTAGCCTCAGTTTTAAGCCACAGTATATTTTGTCCAGTTCAGCTTGAAACATGATGCTTTTTAGGCTAAAGCATCATGTTTCATGCTGAACTGGACAAAATATACCGCAGTTTAAAACTGCGGCTCCTTCCTTTTTTTCCCTTACCTTTTACCCGTGCCAATTCCTCTGAGCTGTAGTGTAGGTGCAGTGCTCTTTTTTCGCTGCTTACTGTCCCATTCCGATAACAAATGATTTCACAAGGGATTCCTTTTATCCCTCTTCTTTTTTCATATTCCTCTTATTCGTCTTCTCTCCTGATTGAACAGTCATGTACTTGAAAGTTTTATGTTTCATCACGGCCAGCTGTTTTCATATCATCATTTGACCTGCCGAGGTGTTGAGATGTGAATGGCTTATACCAAAATCAGCTGCAAAACCATCAAGAAATGGACAACTTACAAGGCTGCATTCATTGTAGAAAAAAAGAATCTTAAGTATCATTCTCACTGGGCTTTAAAAAATCGCGAAGTTAGAAAAATCGCGAAGTTAGGGGACCGGGACAATAGGACCATTCGGCTTTTGGTACGGTTGCTAGGCAACTTTCACACTAATTTCGCGATTTTTCTAACTTCGCGATTTTTTAAGCCCAATGAGAATGGCACTTTAGTGAGGTGTAGGACTTGAAATTTACAGATCATTATTCTAAAAATTACAACTGCAATTAATTGACAATCAATATTCAGTATTAAACTTTAGAGTTGAATTATTATTTCCACTTATGTGATGTATGTGGAAATTGAAGAAAAAAAATATAATGATATGGCAATTGGTACTAATCTGTGTTATAATATTGATGTAAGTATGTGGAAACAGTTGGACTGGCCAGTTTTCCTCCATCATGAATATATTAATACAAGAGGCCAGCTTTTGAACGTTTTAAAAGAAAATCTGCATGCTACTTGTACAATATGTTTGGGGGAGTAATATTCACATCAAATGTTTATGTCCACTGCCCCCCAAAGAGAGAAAGAATGCTTCATAGAGATTGTGATAAAATATAAGCCATTAAAGCCCAAATGCTAAACTTCGCAGTGCTGAGAAAACAGTAACTATATACATTAATCACACCACTAATCACAACAATAATTTATTTATAAATTATAAGGACACATGATTTTAACTACATGGTAGTCATCATGAGTCAAAGAACCAGTTTTTAAATAATTTTAGTCTAACAACAACTGCACAAGATAGTATTTTGTCTTTCTCTTGCTGGATTGCTGCTTAATAAGTCTAGTTCATTTAGTAAATGTCGGCCTTCTTTACATGTGGAGGCATGCTGTGATTAAGGTATCCTTTTTTGCAGGCAAACTATTCCCAACAAAAATGATGTTTCAACCTTGGTCAAACTACTGTTAATGTGCTGGTCATATTGAAAGGGGGGGGGGGGGGGGGCAGGAGGGGGGAGGAGTGAATCGTAGTCTAGCTATTGTGAATGGGATGATCATACTGGGTTTGCTGCTGATTCAAATTGAATAATGAGACAGCATAAACAATGTACATGCTTGTGATCCCCCGGCTCATGCTGACGTTAATCTGATTAGCTTCAGAGGGCGGTTTCGCCCCTCATTTTTTTGAAGATTACGGAGGTGTTTTATGCAATATGCTGCCTCTGAGGAAGCCAAACCCGTGTATTTTGACTTGTTCGTGTTACATATCATATGTGGTGAGTGTTGCTTTTTTGTTGTATATGAAGCTTTTCAACTCTTACATACATTGCATTCAGACTAAGCAATGCTGCTACTTAATATAACCCTTTTGTACATTTTCAAATTTGTACCCACATGTGTCTCTTCAGTTCATGTAAAAAAAAAAAAACAGCTTTACATTTCTTTGGTCGGTATTGTATGATATTGTATAAAATAAATCCTTACCTCATCTATTCATATTAATTATGAAGGGTCCACTTACACTGTAATAGTCTTTAGTCTTGCTTTGAAGGTAAGTGGTACTCGTGACCTTGTGTCCAATTGTTTTTTTTTTTTATTTCAGGAAAGTAGGAAGGAATCATCTCAAATTGAAAGTTTTGTTGGAATTAAACAAAAATCCTGACCCCGGAGATGGTAGGAGAACAGTTGTGCTGTGATCACAGATTGTAATCATTGCCAATTCTACCCCTGACCTTGGAGTTCAGTTTAAAGGGGATATATTGTACTGGGAAAACAAAAAAAGCCTTCGAAAGGTGATTGTGAAAATCTTCTTGCCAATGGTATTAAATTCATGTATTCTCCATTTCAGAAACTTGCTGAAAGTCATTTGCCCTCAAGTGATTCACATTTGAAGTAATTAGTGATTAAATCACAAATCCTCATTGTGTTCGGGCCGAACATGTTGAGGATTTGTGATTTAATCACTTATTTCTCCAAATGTGGATCATTTGAGGGCAAATCGCTTTCAGCAAGTTTCTAAAATAGGCAATATTATAATCCAAAATGAGGATTGGCTCCTCATAAATGAAACGCTTCCCTCCATTGGCTGATAAATGTGCACTGGGCATGGTCTAACCCTAATTTGTGTTAAGAGAGACCTAAGAGGACATTCTGGAATACCAATTTTTGCTCTCTTAGGCTTCTCCTAAATTGGGAATTGAGGAGAAAACTTGAGAGAAAACTTAGGAGGACTTTCAGAATACCACCCCTGTTACATAATGTTGCACCAGTGACCAGCTCAACATAAACCATGCATATTAAATGGATGGGTGCCACCACTGGTACCTCTTATGCGGTGACATGCTGTGAGCAAAACAAATAAAATGTGTTGTTTTTCTCTCATGTGAGATACTTTCACACCCCAATATTCAATAATGAAAAAGTTTGACCTTGATATGAATAACAAAAGAGAAGATGTAAATTTAGGTATAAATTTACAATAAAATATAAGACTGGTTGTTCAGAAGAGGTATTTGGATTGAAAGTATCACTTTCCTTTATATGAGGCTACTTGCTCAAATAGTGAATCCTGTTTGCAAGTGATTTGTATTGTACGGCTGAGGAAATATGAGAATTGAAGTGTTGACCAGACACAAAAAAGACTGAACTGAAATCTAAAAAAATGAAAGTATACATTACAATTTTGTGCATGTAAACTGTATTTATGTTTTGTTGTCTTTTTATATGATAGTATATATCTCTATTAACACTATTTGAAATCAGTGGTTGACGGTTGAATATTTGGCACTGGTTTTTCTTGTAAGTCTGTGATACTTTGTACATGTTTTGAGTGGCTGTTAGCTATCCATATGTAAGCTTTATGCTGTGATTACTATATATTATGGCAATATAGTCTAGTGAAGTACTTGCCCATCCAACACTCTGCATTTATGAGAGGAATAATAAAATATACAATATTCGTTCACAGACATGTATCTCAACATGCTGATTTGTTGTACTCATTGTTTGCAATTGACTCTAAATGACTGATATTTTATCTTATATTGTCGTACTAAGAATGTTGCTATATGATTGGTCAATAGTTAATCACGTGATGAAGCATAGTTTTGCCCATCTGATCACCTGAGAAGAAAAGTTTGTTACACTCTAGGTGATAGTACTTTTTGGTTTCACTGATCTCTTCACTCCTCACAGACCTAACGCATGATCAATATTTTGAGTCCGCGAGAAATAATAGTGCGTTACACTCGGACTATCAATTGACTTACAGTAGCTCCTACTAATGCGTCCTAACGCACGTCCTATCGCGTGTTCCCCCTTGCAGCGGCTAGCTCGGGGTTAGGTAGAGAAGTAAACATTACTTTTGTATGTCAAATTTTCATTTTTGGTATAGATAGTTGGTTTTAGATGTGGAATATAAAGCAAATAATCAGCTTTTGGTTTCAGGCAATGGGATGTACTATCACTTCCCCGGCGATCTGAATGTATACGCTGTCTTTCATCAGCTGCGCTTTGGAAAGATAGCTACATCCAGATCGCCTCGGAAGTTCGTCCCTTCACCCTTACCGACGTTGATTATTTGCTTAACATTCATGCTGTCACTGTTTGCAAAGGACTGAGAATGAATGGTAGTGTATTACACTCCTGCTGTCACTGTGAGGACTGTAAATGAATGGTAGTGTATTACATTCATGCTGTCACTGAGGACTGTGAATGAATGGTAATGTATTACATTTATGCTGTCACTGAGGACTGTGAATGAATGGTAGTGTGTTACATTCATGCTGTCACTGTTTGCTAATGACTGTGAATGAATGGTAGTGTATTACACTCCTGCTGTCACTGAGGACTGTGAATGAATGGTAATGTATTACATTTATGCTGTCGCTGTTTGCTAATGACTGAATGAATGGAAGTGTATTACACTCGTGCTGTCACTGTTTGCTAATGACTGTGAATGAATGGTAGTGTATTACACTCATGATGTCACTGTGAGGACTGTGAATGAATGGTAATGTATTACATTCATGCTGTCACTGTTTGCTAATGACTGTGAATGAATGGTAGTGTATTACACTCCTGCTGTCACTGTTTGCTAATGACTGAATGAATGGTAGTGTATTACACTCCTGCTGTCACTGTTTGCTAATGACTGTGAATGAATGGTAGTGTGTTACATTCATGCTGTCACTGTTTGCTAATGACTGTGAATGAATGGTAGTGTATTACACTCCTGCTGTCACTGTTTGCTAATGACTGTGAATGAATGGTAGTGTATTACATTCATGCTGTCACTGTTTGCTAATGACTGTGAATGAATGGTAGTGTATTACATTCATGCTGTCACTGTTTGCTAATGACTGTGAATGAATGGTAGTGTGTTACACTCATGCTGTCACTGTGAGGACTGTGAATGAATGGTAGTGTACTACATTCATGCTGTCACTGTCAGCGAATGACTGTGAATGAATAGTAGTGTATTACATTCATGCTGTCACTGTCAGCGAATGACTGTGAATGAATAGTAGTGTATTACATTCATGCTGGTACTGTCAGCGAATGACTGTGAATGAATAGTAGTGTATTACATTCATGCTGGTACTGTCAGCGAATGACTATGAATGAATGGTAGTGTATTACATTTATGCTGTCACTGTTTGCTAATGACTGTGAATGAATGGTAGTGTTTTACATTCATGCTGTCACTGTGAGGACTGTGAATGAATAGTAGTGTATTACATTCATGCTGTCACTGTGAGGACTGTGAATGAATGGTAGTGTATTACATTCATGCTGTCACTGTGAGGACTGTGAATGAATTGTGGTGTATTACATTCATGCCGTCACTGTGAGGACTGTGAATGAATGGTAGTGTATTACATTCATGCTGTCACTGTGAGGACTGTGAATGAATGGTAGTGTATTACATTCATGCTGTCACTGTGAGGACTGTGAATGAATTGTGGTGTATTACATTCATGCCGTCACTGTGAGGACTGTGAATGAATGGTAGTGTACTACATTCATGCTGTCACTGTGAGGACTGTGAATGGATGGTTGTGTATTACACTCATGTTGTCACTGTGAGGACTGTGAATGAATGGTAGTGTATTTATACATTCATGCTGGTACGTCAGAGAATGGCTGTGAATGAATGGAGTCCTGAAATACGCTCTATCGCCTTAGAATAATAGTAGAGTGACATATTGCACTCGTCTTGACATCCACTATGACCTATCAAATGACCGCCATTTTCCAAAATGGCCGCCGCGAGTGACTACTTTGGATCATATCTCAGTCAATACTTCACAAAGAGTTGCAATTTATGTGGGTGTTAATCTGATTTTATGGGTTAAACAATCCAGGCAATCCTAAGTTGACATTCTCTGTAACAGCTGACCTTCATGCTGACGGCTGGTTTTGTCTTAATCGGCTCACATTGTAATTATTATAGTTGAATATTTTGAACTTTGGAAAATCATAACAATATGTCAAGAGAAGAATTCTCCTTGATATTTGCACATCATATTAAACATACGTTTAGGCACCATTCTAAAAAAATCACTTTACACATTTTCTGAAATACATGTATGACAAAATTAGTATTTTATAAAATTCAAATTTTGGGGGGAAATTGCTAAAATGCAAATACTTTGCCAAATATTGTAATGAAAATCACCTCAAAGCCCCCAACATGTGGTGCAATCCTGTTTGAAATGTTACCCACTTTAATTTGATACCTCGGCTGTTTAATTAATGCAGTTTCATTGTATTCTCCTTCTAGTCAAACACGAATACTTTATAAAGATTCCCTATTTGATCTCATATGCTCAATTCTCTGGATGATTGTGCCTCGTATAAACGAAATCAGATGCGCAGAAGAATTTTAGTAAATTTTCTTCAACCCATTATGCTTGCGCAGTTGTAACATGTACATATAATACCTACGAGGCATCTATAAAGATTAAATCGAGGAATATTGTTACAATATGGCAAAAAGGCTCTAAACGCGATATCAGGCTGCAGTACAAAAGTCTCGATATTTACACTCTTCCTTATCATATTCCACAAAAAAAAAAATCGCTAGAACCGTTACATTAAGATATTTTCCTTTCAGAGAAGTTAGAATTTTCATCTTAAAAAGGATCAAACTTCGTGTTCGCTTGTTCTCATTGACTACATAACAAGCACTTAGTGATAAAATCAAAAGTTCAGCAGGGAAAGCTGAAATGTATGCATGATTATAAAATGCAGGTCAACGTTACGCAATCGCCTATGCATCCATTGTTGAGAGCAGCTGCCAGTCATGAACATTAAGTGGCGGTATCAAACCTTGCTCATAGGGATGGATATCCATTTGCTTAAACATCCTTGGTTGTAGGTGCGCTATGAGCTCTCTTGAACGTTGGCTCGGATTTCTAATGGAAGGTGTCACCATGGAGGGTCCATGGTGTCACCGTGCATTTTCCAGCCCATGCCTGTGCATGAATTTGCCAATATAGATCACCTTATACTTGTCCACAAGTATGTCTCTTTATTTCATAATTTTTATTCCATACCCCCCCCCCCCCCGCCTTCCCCCCTACACACACACTTGTTTGTGGCATCTATGTCTCAACTATGCAAATGCCATGTTTCATCCAATTTTTACCATGTAGGTATATATGTGAACTTGTTAGAGTTTATATTTCGCAATTTCGGGACCATAAAGTGTGTGTTTTTCAGATAATTGTTTCAGAAGTGTGCAATTTCCTTTGTATCCACAGCATCTAAGTCACACATCAGTCATCATTAAGTATTAATGACTCAAGAAATACCTCCAAGCTTTTGAGTTATTGTCGATCAATTTGTGTTTTTAATACAGTGTCGCATTCTCCTAGTATATCCGCCCCCCCCCCCTCTCTCTCTCTCTGTCCCCCACCTGTCTGTCTTATATCACTGCCGCCCCCTTTCTCCATCTCCTTAACATTTTCCCCTCCCTCCTTCTATGTCTCCGTTTCTTCAGCCTCCATCGATTCTATTCTCTCTCTCTCTCCCTCATTTATCCATCTTTTTAAATCCCACTCTGTCTCCCTGTTTTTCGTAGCCTTCCCCCCCCCCCCCGCTTCCCCGCTCTCTGTCTCTCTCTGTCTCTGTCTCTCTGTCTCTGTCTCTCTGTCTCTGTCTCTCTGTCTCTGTCTCTCTTCCCCATCATTTATTCGATTCAGCCAATACGAAAATAGATGTAGAATTACTGGACAGCGTTAATTTCAAATTTGATTTATGACAGTCCCATACAAAATAGTTCGACAAAATAAAACTGCTCACAAGTACAATATAAAAATCGTTTCACGGAAGCTTCAAGGACTATTTCAAAGGCTTAATATGAAAGAAAACTTACATCTAGTACTGTTTAGAATGTAATTTTATGTACACATCATTGCATCTTTTTCGGATTGTCACACGATGATTTCATATTACATGTATTACTCATTAATAGTTCATACATAATGTTATCATTGAGACAAAAGTTTTAACTAACTTTGTTTTAACGAAATACTACAGGTGTTAACAACTAACCATTTTTACTGATGAAATACTATAGGTGTTAACAACTCACCATTTTTACTGATGATAATAATCAGTTGACATTTGTGTAATAAATCTTTGTATTTTACATTCGATTTCACCTTACAACAAATCTAGACCATTTTTTTGATCGGAGAATGAATTGATAGCGCATGATACAGTGTGTGCATCCCACATCAACCCACACTGCCTTGGCCTAGCTATCAGAAGCAGTATGACTCATTCATGGCAGTGACAGCATTCCATTAAAGGGTTTATATTGGTAATAATTTGTAGTTGTTATCAATTCCCTATTGTTCACTATTAGTGACTCAAATATTGAAATAAACTACTGTCATGCAGGAAGAGAGCAAATGCTACTAAGAGACCTAATTAGTAAGATGATATATCTTTCTGTTCTGTTTTCTGAAGTAAACACAACAAAAAAGTAAATCCCACCCCCAAAGCAAAATAGCATAACTTTTGATCGAAAAGGTCTTGAGCAAAATAATTTAGTAGGATTGTTTTTTAACTTATTGACTAACTTCCGTGTGAAAATCACTTTAATCCAATCATTCATGCATGAGTGAGCACACATTAAAGGCAAAATTGTCACTTTTCAAAAGTCACAAGGGTGATTGTTTATGCCGTTTTTAAAGTACATTTTGGCATTTCTTGTGCAATTTTTAAAGTGTATTCAGTCAACTATGACACGGAAATGACATCTTATGTTCAAATAATAGGTCATGTTACATCTTTGTCAGAATATCTAGAGTTTTATTTTTTCACAAAAATAAAGGGTTTTTAAAAGTTTCAAACTCAAGAGGGATGAGTATTTTTAAAACGGTGCTCACTCAACCAGAACAATGGATTGAGTGTCAGGATGGGTGTTAGTACATTCAGAGAGGGATGATAAATAATGAAAGGACATAAATTATGCACCAGAAATGGAATTAATTAAAAATTCATATGACAGAATTTCAAAATTACCCTTGTGGCTTTTAAAAAGTGACAAGTTTGCCTTTAATGTGTGCGCACCCATGCGTGACTGGGTGGATTTATGCGATCTTCACACGGAAGTTAGTCTTTAAGTTAAAGAACATTCCTGCCACATTGTTCAAAACCCTTTCGATCAAAAGTTATACTATTTTGCTTTAAGGGGGACTTGCTTTTTTGTTGTGTTAAGATCAATCTTATGGTCGGATTTGTCAAAAAGGGGAAACGTAATAAAAAATAGACAGATAATCATTACTTATCAGTACTATCAAAATGGTTACAAAAAATGTATAACACCTGATATGACCAAACTTTGTAAAACTTGTATTTGAATTAACATATATCGACTGTACCATAAAAATATATATCTCTATTTCATTTTGATAATATGTGGTATGTATAGACCCGTTTGCATCTACTTAGAGAATTTGCACTTTGGTGGACAAACATAATCCATACACATATTGGATGATAACTATTTACAGAATAAAACAACGAAGTTTTCCACATTAATTTTGTTATAATACGGAATATGATGTGCAGGCCGGTGAGAATATGTATGAGTGGAATGTGTAACAGAGCAGGGCCCCAATCAGCACCACCCCACCCCACCACCCCAACCATCGACATCCTACCAAGCCTCTTCATTGTACTGGTATGTCATAGGGTCAAGTGTCATTAGCTATATTCTCACGGTACACTCTAATTTTGAGAAAAAAACCGTGACGTTCCTACAAAACAGTTTTAAAAGTACAATGCACGAGTCACTAAACAGCCTTATGTCTTCATGGTGTACTAGAAACAATGAGAGTTCATAGTCTTAAACCAACGAGCTGATCCAATGTTGCAGGCTATTAATTCATCATTAGTAGCGCCTAAATAATCTTCTCGCTGTGTACCTCGAAAGTACCTCGATGTAATACGCTTAAGATTATTTACCCCCCCCCAACCTACCCCTCCCCTCCCCCCCCCCCCCTTTTCACACACACCCCTTCCCTCTCCCCTTTCCCCCATGAAAGACATAAATTGCAGATCGTTGCTAATCTACAGCTTGGTATCATCTCGACCATGGGCGCTCGCCTCCTCCGCGCCTTCCACCCCTGCCGCCCCCTCCTCCTCGCCTTCGGCCTTCGGGCCGGCCTTGTAGCAGCACAGGCACGCGACGAGGAAAGCGATGGAGCAGGAACGAGCTACGAGCGCCAGGATGAGTGAGGTGCGACTGAAGGCGGCGTTGTCATACTGCCAGCACTGCCTTCCCCCGCTGTCATCCACCTCCCACAGAATGCAGGTGTTGTCGATGAGGGCGCCATACACCACGGGGCTCGGGATCGTACCTGTCGCAGCAAGGCATACACGGAGGGCGTTGCAATTATACAAACATTGACAATGACACCAAATCACACAAACAAAAACGATGTACAGATCAAATACACCAGTTCGTAGTTAGCCCTGGAGCAAGTTTGGTCACTATTACCTTTCCATTTTTCATTAGGATAAGCAGTTGATTAATATATCATTTCAAAAGGAGATGTTACGTAATGTGCTTACCCGACATAGCAATTTGCGATATTCAACCTCTAATAAAGGAACCATCTCAAAACAGGCGACAAGAATAGTAGGCTACGGTCTGTGAACAATTGGGAAAGCTTCTATTACATTGTTTATTGTAAACTAATTGTTGTCGTTTGGCCTGTTGTCAAATACCCCATGATTGAACACCTTGGTGTTCTTTTATAAATTGGATAACAAGCATATTCTAAAATAACTTATTAATGATGATGCTTATCTCAGTGATTTAAAAACCAACAAGCTGGTTTGGTCACTATGACCTTCATCTGCTCATGCGCAGATTGTAATTACGAACTGGCTTATTGACAGCTTGGGTCAAAGAAGTGAAGATTGACTTGCAGCTATGACTTAGTTATTTCAATAATGAAATGAGCAACATCACTAAAAAAAAGGAAACAACTTGAGAAGGAAAAGGGAATGGAGAACTGACAGATATATGCAGAAGAAGTATAACAAAAGGAGTCACGAAAAAAATGCAACAAGTACTAGAAAAGAAGGAAAAGAGGAGGAACATAATGAACAAAAACTACAAGGATGAGAACTAACAGGCGAAACAACAGCGGATGAAAAGAAAGATTCATAAGACGCAGACATGGCAAATGCGACTTACCTAGCCCGCGGTACACCACGGACTGAAAACCTAACGCAAAGCTCCTCTGGTCGTAAGACACACATCTATAGGGGAGGACCAGAAAACATGAGACGAATTAATATGAAGTTTTTTAAACAATTGCCGATGAATAATACAAAATAATCCATAGAAATAACTATTGATTCAAATCCCCGTACCCGATCATTGATTTAGTGCATCGTATCTCTGAGCAAGCAACACTGTCTGTATTTTTGAGCGATACACTTAAAGATCATTATTTCTGCGATCTATTTGCGCATATTACTATAGCTCAATATCTACGGAATGCTTTTACATATTACCCCTTCCCCTCCCGTTTATACAAGTAAAACAGTATGGCTATATAACTTAAAAATGATGCGATGAATTAGAAAGGGTCAAAGATTTGTCCTGATTGTATGGGTGTTGGCGCATGATAGTTTAGTTTGTATCTTGTACAATATTTAGCTCCCGATTTGTTTTAAAGAATTTTATCAGGACAAGAGTAATTTTGAATTCATAGGAGAATAAACAACAGAAGGGCACCTAATCATGACATGGTATGGTCAACATGTGTACCTCATGGTTGCCATGGTGAGCGGCACGGTTGCCATGAGAGTGAACATGAGCATGACAAAGAACATGACGATGAAGACCAGCCGGTAGCTGCAGGCTTCAGAGCATTTCCCTGATACCGCTGTGCCCGCGCCACCCGGCGCCCCCAAATCCTGTTGGATGCAGCCGCAATCGCTATATACCGTCTAGGGAAAGGGAAAACAGTATAAAATATTAAAATGAGAAACGAAGTGCTATCTCATGGTCAATTAAATGTATGCCCATTTTTATACTACTTGTCATGATGCACTGCTGAACGTTGGCTTATAAAGAGTTAATGATGAAGACAGTAAAACTACACCCCCCCCCCCCCCCTCATTAACCAACCCATAAACACACATGCACACACCATCAGCGCCACCAACGATCTTTCAGCCCAAGCACCCCTTGTAATTTGAACACTTTTTCAGAAATCGGCCGTAAGTTCGGCTCATAATCATATAAGGCGATTAAAAAGGCAGGCATAATCCCACGTGGCTTGTGAAAGACAACGCCAGGTCCACTCATCACAATCCTGCAAGACTAGTTAGAATTAAATTCCTTCTTACACCCCCCCCCCCCCCCCCTCCACCTCCCGTCTCTCCAACACATCGCTCCCTTACTTGTGTTAGTGTAAGTGTATCAGAGTGAGTAGGCGCCTACTTATATTGGGAGGAGCCGTGGAATTTTCTTCTTTTTTCAGCTCTCTTCCTCCTTCCTCTTCTCCTTAACCTCCTCTTTCTCCTTCTCCTTCTTCTTCTTCTTCTTCTTCTTCTTCTTCTTCTTCTTCTTCTTCTTCTTCTTCTTCTTCTTCTTCTTCTTCTTCTTCTTCTTCTTCTTCTTCTTCTTCTTCTTCTTCTTCTTCTTCTTCTTCTTCGTCTCCTCCTCCTCCTTCTCCTCCTCCTCTTCTTCCTCCTCCTCCTCCTCCTCCTCCTCCTCCTCCTCCTCCTCCTCCTCTTCCTCCTCCTCCTCCTCCTCCTCTTCCTCCTCCGCCTCCTCCTCCTCTTCCTCCTCCTCCTCCTTCTCCTCCTCCTTCTCCTCCTCCTCCTTCTCCTTCTCCTTCTCCTTCTCCTTCTCCCTCTCCTTCTTCTGCTTCATTTCCTCCTCCCCATGGCTAGCTTTGTTTCACTCACTGTGACGGAATCCGTCTCATTGATCACCAGGCAACCCGCGTGGCAAGGTGTGTAGTACATTACGTTGTTGCTACCACAAACCGGATCGAACGCGTTGCCGCAACTGCAGTTCATGTTGCACGAAGAAGTGAGGACAGGGTCCGTCTCTTCAAATGTGAGTGAGCTACGGACAGAGAAAATGAAAATGTTTTACCTGGTGTCGATTGGGCTTAGAAGGCCAAAGAGGATGAAGAAAAAGATGAAAAGGAGGAGAAGAATAGGAAAAGAAGAAGAATTAGGATCGAGGAAAAGGAGCAGGGGAGTAGGGTAACAGAAGGAGGGGCGGGAAAGGGGGAGGAAGACAGAGGGGGGGGGGGGAGAGAATGAGGATCGGGAATATGGAGGAGGAGAGGAAAACAGAAGGAGAAGGAAAAACAGGGGAAGAAGAAAACACCAATTAGTAGGAAATCGATGAGTTAGCTATAGGAGCACTGCTTACCTATTGTCGTATAGGACCGTGACTCCGGCCATGCGCGGGTTGTCACAACTAATGACGAAGGATGGGATACAGCAGATGGCGAAGAAAAGGCAGATCAGGGACATGCGCACCATGCCCCGGAAGTGAAGCTTGAGTTTAGCCACCACCACCCCTCCGATCATCGTACCCACCAGCCCGGCAGGGATGATGATGTAGCCTGCGGGGGTGGACAGGGGGTGGGTAGAATGGTGCCGCGTGATTAGTTAACGTCATCAAAATCCTTATAATCATATCTATATATCTATACCTGTCTATCGAGTAACACATCCACCTATCATGTATATATCGTTATATTTATCCAACAATCTTTATACCTGTTCAACATATTTGAATTTGAATTTATTTCCACATATAAACATAAACATACAACGTACAAGTACATGAAATGTATAAACATGCATATACAGATAAATAAGTAAATAGGGACATTAACACGGTAAATAGAATGCATGTTGAAAACAATATTAAATGAGTGCTTGTACACTTCAATAACAGAAAATTGATAACATATAACAATGTGGGGGAGCCTAGAAAAAAGCGAAGCTTGTAGGGTTATAGGCTCCCGTTACAATATATGAGATTACATAAAGATTTATATATTTATTAAATCAAAGTGCCGTAAAGGGGGGGGGGGGGGGGGGGAGAAAGTTAAAGGTGAAGGGCATACGTAGGAGAAAATAAACTGTGCGATATGCGTCGATTAGGCTGCGCTTTAGCCTGCGCTTGAATGTATAGACAGTTACGGATGTATAGATGGTTTCATATTCATCAATGTATAAAATATACTCTAGGGAATAAACATTCAGCATAAGCCAACAGGGGAAATAATACAGAGGACGACCAAAACACATCCAGAAAAGACGCACCAAGTCGACAGAGTCGGACCTGCTGGAGAGGATGTCGGTCGCAATGGATCGGCGAGGTGCGAAGGACGAGGGTACAGATGACGAAGACTTACCCGCCAGCAAGGCCGCGTCACTGGCCGTCATGCTGAATTGCGTCTCCAGGTACTTGGGTCCAAAGGTGGCGAAGCTCGTGAGCAGGAACCACTCCGTGACGGCGGCGCAGCTGATGAACATGAAGGGCAGGTTCTTCAGCAGACACCACACGGCTCGAGGGAAGTCTGGCGGAAGAAGGACAGCGATAGCCTATAGGTACTAAGCTGTGAGGTGCATGGACACAACCCAGTCTGTTAACAACTATATCTGGTGACACAGACTACGCCCCAATCCCATCATCGAGAGGAAGAAACCAGAGGAGCTATGACATTATCAGGGCATAGGCTGTGTTACCAGACATAGTTGTTAACAGACTGGGTTGTACGTGTCCATGCACCTCACAGCCTAGTACCTAGGCTAGGACAAAGAATGAACCGTGGTTCATAGGTAGGTATACGCGTCATCTCCGGAAAGAAATCAGACAAATACTACTGAAACAAAAGACGACTCGTAGAAGATGTCATACGAAATTATTTTGGCATTGGGAAGTTTCACTTTAGGACTATAGGTATAGCGCTATGGTACGAACCGTTCCGATGCCTTTGATCATCTATTTGTCAATCGTTTCAGTGAGAAAACGTTTCGTATCTCAGAAACAAAAAAACATACAACCTAATATTGCTACATTTTGGCGGCATTGTGTCTTGTGTCTAAAATACATCTTCATTCCATCGTATTTGAATGCGACTTATTTTGTGACTATCGTACCATCACGAGTAGATACCAGCGGGGTGTTTCAACCAGCTGTTCGTAAGCTACGAACGACTTTACGAACGACTGTTGATCCCTTCTTCTGCTCAATCACATTCTCAATGATTTTGATTCCCATCACATCAGCTTAACTTAAGTTCAAATATGATGTTTATAAATGAAAATTTTTGTTGTTAACAAGTGTCTGAATATAAAGTTAAGATTTGTCAAATTTTACTAGGATAGTTGGAAATGAACTCCAATTATGATAAAACAGGAACAAAGTGTGGTATCACATTTAGCACAAGAAGGGATCACCATTCGTTCGTAAAGTCGTTCGTAGCTTACGAACAGCTTGGTGAAACACCCCCAGCCCTATGAACATTCATTATATTCTGACTTGGTATATAGACTGAAATCATCACGGTTTTGCCTTTGATTTAAAACAAAGTAATTTCAAGTTTCAAGAAATAAAATGATCACATTAATAATCAATTCGTAAATTGAGATACCATGATGCGATTTTTTCTTACTATCAGGGGCAGATGATATTGAAGGGAAGCACTCGTTATTCCAAAGGTTCGAATACTCTGAAGGTTCACTATTCCGAAGGTTCGTTATCCCGAAGGTTCGTTAGTCCGAAGGTTGGTTAGTCCGAAAGATCGTTCGGAAGGTTTTCGGATTAACGAATCTTCGGAAAAACGAACCGTATTTCGTTTTCGGATTAAAGAACCTTCGGAATAACGAACCTATTTTATTTTCGGATTAACGAACCTTCGGAATATCGAACTGTAACCGATATTGAGACGGGCTGTTACCTTTGACGCTGTTCCCTAGGCCTGCCCGGGGTTTAAACTCGGCTCCCTTCTGTGCTTCGGACACGCGTTCCGCATTCTTCTTCTTACCTGGTATGAAAGGTGGGGGCAGAAACAGAGGTTATCAAAATCAAATGATAAGCTTTAACTCTTACGACATGTTTTTGGCCTTTTGACCGTCTTTCAACTTACGGCTTCTTCATTTGAAACAGCGAGATACTCGTTAGTATTGTTTTCCAAGGGGGCATAGATATTGTGTCAGAACGTCATTTCGAGATGTCCAGAAGTTCGTAAATGTACATGTGCAACATTGCCATACGGGTGTAATGACAAATGAATTCACATTGTTGTGTCACCATCATAATTCCATGTTTCCATGGTGAAGTTTCAAACTTTATATCTCAGAAAGGAATAGGGCTGGGTTTACTTTTATCAGTCATTGATTGATAAAAAAAATGTATGATGTTTCATGAAAATGTTCACATGCTTAGCTTGTATATGGGTTCCCCCACAAAAAAAAACTTGCATGTTCTCGACTGTGTAATTTTCAAAGGTCCTAACATTTTTTATCAGTTTTTTTTTTTTATATATATGTGTTGTTCTTTTTCTTTGAATAAACTCGGTTTAATTGACCCTGATGAGTGCACTTTCTTTGCAACAAAATGTTTACACTTTTTTTTTGGGGGGGGGGAGGTGGGGGAAGATAAAGACTACAACATATTAATTTCAAGATGCAAACAAGATACATTATCGTTACCGTTATCAAGGAAATAATTAAATATTACTATGAACAGATGAAATTAAATCGAACTGCCATTGTCAATAGCATTATGTCCATCACTATCATCATCGTCATCACACATCCTCATCATCATCGTCATTATCACCAACATTACCATCATCTTCAATACCATCATTATCATCATCATCACCAACATCACCACTATCATCATCATCATCATCATCATCATCACCACCATCGTAATCACTATCATCACAATCGTCACATCATCATCACCATCATTATCATCATCATTACCAACATCACCATCATCATCATCATCATCATCATCATCATTACCATTATCATCATCATCACCATGATCATCACCACCATCGTAACCACTATCATCACCATCGTGACATCATCTTAACCACCCTCATCATCATCATCGTCATCATCATCATCATCATGACCACCATCATCATCGTCATCATCATCATTGAGATCCTACCCGGCAGCGACCTCGGGTAGGCCATGAGCGGGAAGGCAACCATTAAGGCGAGTGCGGCTGTGATGATGAAGCCCGTCCACCACGCTCCGATCCAGAGAGGGCTGTCAGAGTCGATGCTCAACCTACACAGGGCAGCACCGTCCGGGGATTCAACGGGGCATTATTAATACATCATTTTATCAAATATGATTTAACACATATCGAAATTATGTGAGTAGAACTTACCACCTGGTATGCCAATTAAAAAAAAAAGATATTAAAGATTAATTTAAATTGGTATTGATATGTTGCTGATGAACGATGAAAGGACAGAGAAGAGAAGCCACGAAGGTTTGTACGAGTGCAATGGAAGTGTATCATAACCCCCCCCCCCCCCTCCCCCCCGCCCCCCCTCCCCTCCCGCCAGTCCTGTATTCTTATATGGGGGAATATGTAACAATGAGAGAAAACAACATGACGGAGTGTTTTTGTCTCAAGACTTTAAAAACAATGCTAACTTCTTGAGATGTTTAAATAAATATTATCCATCATCGCTTTAGCTCATTATGTTAGAAATGCAAATGGAAAGAAGATGTAATAGAAGAAAAGGGGAATACTTACGTCGATGTGTCGACATTGATGTCGGTGTAGAAGTCGAGAGTAACTCCGCCGACCAGGTAGCCACACGCAGGCCCTAATAGGGATGATGCTTGGAAGATGCCTGTTGATATCAGAGTTTATTGTTACTATGGAGATGATCGATGATTTCCATTACGAGATGAAGGTTTGTATCTAGAATGGTATTGATCGGTAATACCGTACACAGTATGATATTGATTAAGCAAAGGTTGGTGACCGATTATATATATATATATATATATCCATCCTATATTAGCAATCATTATCCAGGAAGATACCACTGACTACTACTACTAATATAGAGACTGTTCTGAGGGATATGGTTAAATCTACCGGCACAAGGTGATCACCGCGGGCCTATAGTTTGATCATGTAAGAGCAGTATGTATTTGTTTTATATACCGAATAGAGTAACATTGCGTATCTAAGACATCTGGAGCCCACAGAGAGAGAGAGAGAGAGAGAGAGAGAGAGAGAGAGAGAGAGAGAGAGAGAGAGACAGACAGACAAACAGACAGACCCAGACATGACATAGAGGCAGAGAGAAGTAGACGAAGAAGAAAAGGAAGAAGGAGAAGAAAAAGAAGAAGATGAAGAAGAAGAAATAAACAAAGAACAAGGCAATTGACCGATGTAGATGGAACTCCTGTCAGGCCGTGTGTTCTCGTCTACGTGTAACCTAGGGTGTAGAGCCCGGACGCGCTGATGCCGTGAATGAGCTGTGCGACAATGAAGACGACCAAGAAGCGGTTGAGCCCGGACTCGAGGTCGCCAACACTGCCCGTGGTCGTGCTGTTTAGATCGCACGTCGGGATGTCCACGGCCTGGAGTGGGTTGGAGAAGGAGGTGGGGGGGGGGGGGGGGGGGGGGGGGGGGGCGTGGCGAGGCGGTGGAGGTGAATGTGGATAATCACAATCTTTATAGACGACCAGACAAGAAATCCATTTCAGTTGTGAACTTCACCTTTGAGGTGCGTTTAGAGGTATTCTGAGTAAAGTATTTCAAATACATCTTCTTCTTTATACATAATTTGCATTTTGGTCTGCTAAAAATACCTGAGATATAATGTTTATACGTGTACATTTGCTACAGCTTTGTTACTCTTATATCACTTAAGTTTCTAGTGAAATTATTTTGTA
>CAVLGW020000076.1:0-50000 GCA_963669155.1 Arbacia lixula
CCTCATCGCACGGGCAATGTTGATGTGAACCACATTGTTCACTGTGTTCGTTCGCAAGCCGCTACTAAGGGTGTGAATGTAACCAGACCCATGTTTCTCGCGTCTGGGGAGTGAGGCAATATTCTCCCGAGGAAGAAGAAGCGATAATATTTCAGACTGTGGATATACAAGATTCCCGAGAAGGATTACTCTTTATTTGTTCGGTGATACGACGATTTTGCCTGAATTTTACCACTCGGTGTTTGGATTCTACCAAGGAAAACCTGGAATATACCACCTTGACAATTTCCCAATGTATATTTCATTCTCATCTGGATCATAACTGTTTTACAGGATAACCAGGAAACTTGGATTTACCTCCTGTGACGTCAAAAAGTCAAGACTTGTTGATCATATTCAATTAATTTTACTCTCGTGGACTTTTGGTCGGATTTATCCGCCATGGCTACTGCAGCGATCAGCATGACCAACCCCGCCTCGGCCGGCCCGCTAGGGTTGGGCCATTACTACCGCGAGCCTCAGGGCCTTGATACCCTGTCCAGGAAATTTCAGTCCAGCGAGCTGTTTACACCCTTCCAGACCCCACAGAGACCCACCATTTCTGTCAGCAGGTAAGGAGGATTCACTGATTTTAATAACTATTAATCATCTATGATTGTAATGACAGTGGGTCTTAAGAATATGACGAATGGGGAGGGGGTGTATAGGGGCACGTGCATGTGAGTAGCAAGGTGGTATTCTAGATCCCCTAGATACCCACCATTTCTGTCAGCAGGTAAGGAGGATACACTGGTTTTAATCATTATTAATCATCTATGATTATAATGACAATGATACTTGAGAATGTGAATGGGGGGCGTATATAGGGGCACCTGTGAGAAGTAAGGTAAAGATGTGTGTATGGCCTCATTCATGTTACTTTCCGACTTCATTTATACAGTCAATCATATCTAAAAAGACCAAATCAATCCAAGCAGAAAATTCCATCTTTCTGGAAAAGGCGGTCTTTAAAACAAGTTGCAGTTGAAGATTTTTCTGTTCAATCGATTCAAGTTGAATCGTCTTCACAGATATGTGGTCTTTATAAACAATTAATTTTGCTGAGAGTTTTCATCGTATTTGGTAAACATTGTACAGACTTTTCGTTATATTTCGTTTATATATATTGTGGTGAAGTTGTATTCATGTTTGGTGTATGGTGAAGGTAGACTGCGTTCATGAACCACATTTTACCTGTTCTCCAATGGATATATGATAATGTTCTCTTTTAATGAATGATGACAAGGGTTTGGGATTTTCATTACTCCAAATAATGAACACCAACCTGTGCTGATTTTATGAAATCGGGTAATTTGTTGCATTAGTGTAATATATATTTATTCATTTAATTTCTGAGTGTATTATCTTCATATACGGTGTGAATTTTGGGGAAGCTGCCCACTGGGTTGGCGTGACGAAGATGAATGCACCCCTCCCCCCATTCTGTCATAATGATCACATCGATCCGACACCAGCACGCGGTATACAATCCGCTCCTGACAAACATACATACATGCATCACTACCTCGGTAATGGCCAAAACGTGGAGATATGCCGTCAATTCAAGAGTACATTCCTCTCATAATCATTTCCTCCAAAACATCCTTTACGTCTTTACATATATTGGAAACTCTAACTCTGTAAATATTAGTTCCCAGAGAACTACATACATGATGAGTATTGATTGGTTTTGATGGCAATGCCTGTCTGTGACAACATATCAATTCATCCGTATTCCGCCATTGTTGCTAAGCATCGGTAGGAGAGCGGCATATCAGAAGCGGCTGGTGACTATAAATTATTCATGTGACCACTCTCCGCCATATAGTGAGGCCAAGCAAAGCGAATAGAGTCTCGTAGCATCCATCCAACATGTTGGATTACATTATCATGTTACTAATTGTGGGGCTTCAATTAAGATTGATGTTGAAAGGGCTGAAAAGTGACGGTGATTAATCAAATTCATTACGAGCCGTGTGCCCCCTTCAGATCAAGCATTTGTTCGGGTTTTGGACGCATCTTACGAAGACTTCTCTTCGTAATGTCAAAGTTCTCGTCTAAGGTTTGGGCGAAATATTACCTGATCCATTAGGCATTGCCAAGGATGGTCAGACAAATACCTTTTTTTTCAGGCACAGACCTTAAATTCAAATATTACGTATTACGTAACTTCATTGTGCTTCTTCAGCTTCTGTTTTGTGAATAGAATGGTTGGTGTAAGTTTTGGCTTGTTTATTGTGATATCATTCCACTTTTTAAGAATAATAGTATGAAGATGATGTTAATCATGATCAGTCTCTCCGAAATTTGTAATATTACAACGAGGTTAACACTTAAAAAACTTGACTAGAATGTGTGAAAGAGAAATTATCTATAAGCATTCATTGATTTTAAACCGATATACATGTAAGATATGAGCAGGCATAGCATGGAATATGAAAATATAATGAAGAGATTGGAATCTGTGTGATGCGCTCGCAATTCTCCCATATACAATCAGTACTCCCATAATCAATAAACATTTCTTCAAAACACAAAATGCCATCCTGTTTGAACAATAATGAAATGGATAGGTCAATGCATGAATTGATTAATCCTTTGATAATGGGTACATGTTAATTTTAAAGCATACATTGTTTACTAATAAATACTATTTAGAAAATAGTTTAATTTGTCTAATTTGTTTAATTTAGATTATTCAATTTCGTTTTTTTAGCATTTAATTGAATCGCCCGTGTTCTTCTGACTACAGAAATACTAAGGGGACAATGTCAGATGGATACAGGTGAGGGCACGCCATATGAAGCCTGACAAATAATCATGTTTGTTCAGGCCAGCAAGAGACTAATCATATCTCAATGCAAATATCATGAAAGGGCAATTACGAATCGCTCCTTGTTTGACCAAGGAGCGATTCTTTCATGAGTTGGACAACGCTATGTGTGGCGGGAACTGTTGGTATGG
This sequence comes from Arbacia lixula, assembly GCA_963669155.1. Classification (NCBI taxonomy): domain Eukaryota; kingdom Metazoa; phylum Echinodermata; class Echinoidea; order Arbacioida; family Arbaciidae; genus Arbacia; species Arbacia lixula. Next base: position 3,004 of record CAVLGW020000076.1, read on the forward strand.
AAACAAGATAAGACGTCGTGTACTTTATGACAAGAGTCTGGAAATCGAGTTTTGACGATGGCGACAGGTTAGAGGAAGACAATAACTAGGCTTATACATGCTTATGATTTCATCATGGAAATAATGTACATACTAGCGTAATTAATCAAGATAGGTTGTCATCGTATCTAGTAAACATTGCACAGACTTTACGTTGAAGGAATATTGCGTACATGAAGCACACTCCGATGTATTTATGATGTTCTCCTACGTTGTCTGATAACGAGTTTTGTGGATCTTCATTACTTCAGATAATGAACTCCAACTTTTAAGTATGATGTGTTGATTTTATGAAATCGGGTAATTTGTTGCACCAGTGTGATCTATAATTATTGATATCATTTACATACTACATACTCGGTGTAATTGATCAAGATTGTGTTTAAAGGAGTGTCAACGCAGTAATAGAACTATATCATTTTACATGTGTATGTTGAATGTTTCATAAAAAGACGAATTATAATTTGTGCATCAGCTAGCTCCACATCATTCTACTCTTATTTGCCATTTGGAAGACGCACATGTGTGCTTTTTGTGCTGTAGAGAGAGAGGGAGAGAGAGAGAGTGGGGGGGAGGAGAGAGAGGGGAAGGGAAATTTCTTTGAATAAAATAATGAATGATAACTTGAATAACGTGATGAAATTCGCCGCCTATGTGATTTACATTCTGATCTTTCAGCCAAACCGAAGACAAATTCATCTCGGCTCTTGCATTAATTTCCCTCCAACTGCATTCCATTTTCAAGAATCCATAATCAAATATTTTGTCAACAACTTACAATATTTCTGTAGTCATTACGTACATAGGCCCATTGAAGTTTCATTGTGAACATCTGTTTAATTTCAAATGAAATCCATGCAATAGAATCCAAACATCTCCCAGATACTTTCTATGGATTCATTTGTTTCCATATAAATGAATAGCACTATCGTTGTTTTGACAATACTATTGTTAATCGTTGTACAGCCGGGAAATGTATTTTTGTTTTGCATTTCTAAAACTTCACTGTGTACCGATAGTTGTTTTCAAACCGTGCCTTCATGAAATTGCCTGAATATTGTTCGGGTCGAAGGCTTTTCACGGAGGCAATCTCTCAAGTGCCGTCGTGATCGCCTGAATCCAAAAAGAGATCACTCGAACCTAGGATTATCCTTGTCATTGTTGTCAGATAAGAAATGGGTCCGCTATTTTAGAAGCCTTCCAATGTTCGGTCATTATGCGAGTTCTAAAGAATGTGAGAGATACGAAGAAGGGGGTGGAGGAGAAAGAATGAGGAAGAGAGAGAGAGGGAGACAAGGAGAGAGAGAGAGAGTATCTTTGCCAGCTATTTGTTAAAAGTTAAAGAGGATTGAAACTACATCATAAAATGTTTTGTTTAGCGGAAATGCAATAAGTGACGTAAAAACTTGATTATCGTCGTAGTTTTAAGCTGGTCGTAACTTTCTGAGCAAGAGGTAAACACATCATTAACAATCTTCTTGTTAACTAAATTAGAAAGGAATTTGAGACGAAGCGCTTTATTTGGCGTTAAGATGGTGTACTCTGCAGAGTGTATGTTTTGTATAATGTACGGCATATATACAGGCTTTGTTCCATACGTATTATTATTTAAACGTTGTTTTTAATGTACATGTACTATGCAGTCCCTCAAGATTGTGCTATATGTACTACCATATGTTTGTAATTAACAAACTGCGTTTAAATAACACCGGTTGAGGAAAACAATGGTGCATCACTACAGGTGTGAGTACCTAAAATGATATGTATACATGGTGTGTTTGGAAATACATGTATACAATTTAAGCGATGGGGGCATAGATACAGTTCAATTAGGCACATGTAATGGTGAAGATCGATGCATTGATAAAATATCATTGAACAAGATAGGCGCACCTTTTGAAAGGAAACACAAATCACACCTTTCAGAGTGAAAACATGAACTTTATATTAGGAGGTAAGAATGTTTAATTCTGAAAGGATTCTGACCGCAGGTGTCCATGCTCTATAACCAAGAGAATACAGCACATGCGTCATGAACATATTACACTGTACCTGATCGAGCTACAGATTGAGTTTCATTCTAGCAAACAGCCCTTTCTACAGCAAAAAAAACCTATATCTTTAATATTTGATCGCTGTATGATTCAGTTGATTATATCATTGTGGGGTTTTTTTATCACAATTACTTTCTACAACCACACTAACACCCTAAGCTGTTAACATCAAAATTGATATCATATAAACTCCTAAAAAACTATTGAAAAAGAGCTATTATATATTTATTGTTTTTTCATCGATAAGATGTTTGATATCCTCCACAATGTTACCCAATGTGTCATGATGATGAAATATACCATTTTCGTTATGTATGCAAATTTTATTCACTCGTTCAAACTATACGTCACTCATGGTCACCCTAAAGCTTGTCCGAGGTTCGTCCGAGTAGCAACAACTAATATAGTCCGAGTGCGAAACCCACTGAAACTGAATGATGAAATACAGGTGAATATAATAACGTGTTAATACGCATGTACATGTAGTGGGAGGTGTGAATATATTACGAAAATGATCTATTCATCAGTATATGGGCAATAAACAAAAGAAAAGAGCTCCACAATTCACTACCACTGTGCATAGTTATTCTTTTTTCGTTCGCATGAGCGAAGGCTATTGTTTCCACAAGGACATCAATGAATGCCAACTTCTATACAATCAGAAATTGACATTCCGGTTTCATCGATTAGATCTTTCTTGTTTATATGCTGTCATTGCTATATTTGGTATCACGAGAAAATCTATACATTGTTCTCTATCACCATGACAATAGTAATCAGTGTGTAACACTGGACAATAACAATACATTTTGAGTCATATAATTTTGAATTAATTCATGTACAATGAAAATATAATCATTACTGTAATAGAGTACCGACGTGTGACGTCATGAGGGCATGTTGTTAAGACAACCGGTTCTAAACTATGTGGGAAGAGCAAACATCGGTGATCATAGCGGGGACTCTCTTTGACAGTGCCTGATGCTAGCCCGCTAGACAATGTCGTACCAGTGAAACTTTCACCTGAGCGGTGTTGCTTAGAACCAGCAAACTGCATGACAATGTATATGACGACACCACTTCGGTACTCTATATGATCGTAATATAAAGTATACCTGCTTTGAAATTCATACTGAAATGAAAGATACCAACACACTTCCAATAGAGAAATATCGTCAATAAAACTAAAGTTTCCCTATTAACTTACGCGGAAAGTGATAAAATGATCGCGGTTGTCTACGCACTTTCTAATCTTAATTCCATCTTAAATATTATGAAATTGTACAGCAAATAAGAAACGTCTGTGGAAAGCACTTCACTGAAGCGACGTCTGGAGATGATCCTTGTGTCACTACACCGTGGCGTTTATGTAAACACGAGGCAGAAGGTGGTAATCGTGTCAGCAAACGACCAGTGTTTGTCTTTCAAAGTGGCGCTCTTCACATATTGACACAGTTTGAATAGACAGGTCCCTATCTTTTTGTCCAACTGAGATGCGGCGACATCTCAAATGAACTACGTGTATTGCTTTCACCCGTCGCCTGTAAAACCTGTAAGTGGAGGTGTCGTGGTGTAGTGGCTGTGAACCGTGACTGAAGATCTTAAGGTCCCATGTTCAAGCCCACCCATGGCACTTGTGTCCTTCAGCAAGATACTTTATCCACATTGCTGCTCTCCACCCACGAGTATAAATAGGTACCTGGTAGGAGGTGGATGATTATATAAATGATCTTGACCCAGCGCTGATATCGTGCAGCGGGCAAGGAATACTCCCCAGGGAGTGGAGATGGTGTACACATGTATGCATGATATGTTCTTGTATCCAGTGACCAGGGGGCTCTAATTATAACATCCCACTTAATTCCGTCTCCGGACTGCGATGGGAAAGACCCTCTACGCCATACCAAGAAAAAGAAGCACCATGCTCATTAGTTATACGTCATTTATTTACGGAGTGCATTGACACGGAATGGATGATAGTGTATAACCCCTTGTGTGCCAGGTGAAATGCTACTCAATGGGGTTTGCGCGCATGTCTTGTGAGAAAAGGCACACATGGAACACAAAGGGTTAAGATTACGACACCCGTGTAATCATGGGAGAACCGTCTCTGACGTCATCATGGGCCTTTGTATTGCTTGATTTCAACGACGGTATCATTTTGAGATAATTGGTCCAGCAATCAAATGCGAATGGGACGCATAGCCACAGCAGCACGCTTATATCACGATTACGGCTCCCGTGATCTCCACCACTACCACTCATTACCTTTGATATTCTTTAAATAATTACCGCTGGGTTTATTCAAACTTCACAGATCACCGCGGGGGGAGGGGGGGGGGGGTCTTTGGTTGCTCAATTAGGGCACCTGTTATTACCCCCACAGAGAGCTTGGGGACTCCATCCAAAACGAGAAATATTCGTAGAAATGATTGATGACAGTTCAAAACTGCTACTCTCGAGCTGAAGGCAGATGAGCTCCAAACCCCCAGGGCCTCGGTTTTTTTATTAACGAAGTTTTTGAAGGTTTTTGTTGCGTGTATGTACAATGTACCGTTAACTCTTTGAGTACCAGAGGAATTCCTGTTCTATGGGATATATGTGTAATACTTGTAAAAAAAAAAAGGTCACACGTGGCACCGGAAGAGCTAATATCACATGTGGCTAGCAAAATATGGAATCATGGTGGAGGATGATCGATTTGTCTATCGATCTATTCGAATTATGAATTATTGATGCAGAGGTGTGGGGTAGGGGTGTTTCTGCCTGACACCCTACACTATTATGGGCTTGATTTATTACTGTTTTGTAATGTTTACATGCTACAAGTGCGCGTGTCATATATGACAATGTATTTGTTCAGTCATTGATATTCCATTGCAAACACAAGGCTAATGAGTTGAACGCTGGTTTGTGTCGCTAGAAATATTCTCTAAAAGGGACTTCGGAAATTTAAGTTTGGTTGTGTATATCTATTTTGTTACCGTGATGTCATCACTTATTTGGATTCATCAGAAAGCCTGTTTACTATTCCTTACAGTGGTATCCCACTTTTGACATGGTTATTCAGTCAAAGTATGTTCAGTATAGTTCAAATGTAGAAAGTCGATGATTGCAGAGCTATTGTCACGCAGTGTATGTTGAGACTGTTGTGACTGTTGTGTTTCCAGAAGGTCACCCCATGCAAGCAATGAGTCTGAAAATGACATCTCAAGTTTGATCGATCGCTTCTCCCTTGTCACTATGTTGTCATGATTCTATTTGCTATCACTGGGAAGCCTGCTTACTGCACTTTATATGTTTATCAATTTGCTTTGACGATGCCTGCACGGAATGTGCAGTTCATTAACCTGCTTTTCAATCATGATAATTGTTCAAATGACAGAACAATAAAAGGAGATATTAAGCGATTAAACTTTTTATACGCGTAGAACAGCGCTCCACTTTGGATAGAATATCACTGATTGTCGCGGGGAAAATGACATAACTTATGAACGTTTGTGTCTAGCTGCTCAACAAGAATGGGTATTGTTTGATTGAATATAAAACAACAATTGAACAGCTCATACGTTACTTGTACATAGGCAACTTGTATGTTCACACTATCTTGGGTGATATGGTTGATATTTCGTTATGTAGACTTCAGGTTATAATTCTCATGTGACAACTGATCATTTCTTACCATTTCCCCGCAGATACTCTCACTACCGGGATGCCCTCGAGAAGCACCCGCGTGTCCCCTGGGGTACGGCCCGGGAGTATGCCGGGGAGGGCCCCATCAACCTGCCCGACGACCACAGGCCCAAGAACGAACCGCCCCCAGCGGTGGAGAAGGGTCATCGTCACTACGGCTCTGGAGTCAACCCATACCCGAGGTGAGAACTAGAGCTGGGATTAGATGAACCATATCGTTTGGAGTCAATCCATTGGGAGTATTTGTCCCCACAACGCATTATCCCTTTCATTACCAGGCCTTGGAAATCATTTTGGCCTACTGCACATCTCCACGCAAATGGTAATGAGAGATTTATACCCATTCTTCACGCTGGCCTAGTGCCCATGAGATATTGATGCGCTAACAGAATAGTATCTCGACATGGCATGTGAACGGGTTCAAAGCCAATGAAAATTAATCAAAGAAAAAATCGAATCCTTGATAACCACCTCTTGGAACAACAATCTTTAGCTCTCTCTCTCTCTCTCTCTCTCTCTCTCTCTCTCGCTCTTTCGTCTGCAATAGAGGAAACTATGTGTGAGAAACAAGATGTTCTCATTTTATTTACCATAATTTTTTTACGGATATTTTGTTTGGGCGGCTTTTCAAAACGTTAAAACTTGAGAAAAATGCGAAGGGGTCTCCTAAATGGATTACTCTCATCGATGCACGAGCACGGATTTAACCGTGCTCGCCATCCCAGGTCTAGTTTTGACGTGACTAATAACATAAATATGATCATCTTTAAAGATCATGTATTTTCTTTGTTCTATGCTCGTATTTTTCCTTCATTCAGGTAAGGAGGCCGCTCTACTTTTACAATGAATCATTACATTTTGCAAACTGCATTGCATTTCTCCTTTTCAGATCAACAAGAAGGTAAGTCATTAATTGAAAAAGTTCAATTTTGGTTGCCCTGGTATCTTGTGTCTCACCATTTACAAAGCTCAGAATCAATATTGGTTGTAAGAAATATATGTTATAATCTTTACCATCTAAGGAACATTTACCTTAAAATGGAATGTTTATCTGGAAAAGAATTGTTCAGCATACACGATTTATAATGATACATGTACAATTTTAGCGCGGAGAAAATATATTAACACCAAGAAATGAACATGCCTATATACAGGACTGATATTGTGTTCTGTCAAAATAATTATGTCACTCTCTTCAAAATGTTCAAGAAACACGAGTTTCTAAGAGCCTAGCTTGAGGACCCCAAATGGCACTGAATACATCCAATTATTTCTTAACGAACATCTGCTGTCTCATTCTTAACATTTCAATAAATATGTCAATTATAACGGACGAGATAATCAAGAGTAGGATCATCTTCCCCGTCACATATCATTAAATAAATCCCACATGACATTCCCACATAAGCTCTAAAAAGAAAGTCATTACTTCCCCATTTTTTTTTTAATTTGAATAGCAAGCTTTCAATCTTACTCATAACCATTCCCCCATGACGATAGCTGCAGCATGCGCGTCACGTGACTGGCGGTATCTGTTAATTATCTGTGAAGCGATACAAAGTTCACCATGCTATCTCTCTCAGTCACTCAAGATATATCACTGCATGTTAAAAAATGAGTAATGAGTTCATGTAGGTAATGCGATCTAATTAAATGATTAAAGCGATAATACATTACTAATGGTTCGATCGTACCTTCACTGTAGACACATATCCATAAGCACTTCAAAAATGCCATAAAAATATATGATTATCATAGATATTCGTTTTGTTCAAACACGCAACTTAATTTGGGTATTAATTACATGGAATGCGCTTAATATTCAAAGATAGGGCCTACTCAAATAGTGAGTAAATGACACTCACGTCTTCCTACTCAAGTTCATGAACAAGTGTTGAAAACAGTAATTGGAGAGACATATCTTCCCTAAAACTGCTTTTAGTTCCCACATGCAAATCATACATAAATTTAAAACTCTAATAATGTACACCTGTTATTGCAACAATCATTCATCCATTTGATTAATATAAATAACGCTTCACGTTTTGCAGTATCAAAATCTCGAGCTGTAATCCCAATTAAAACACACAATGTGAATTTAAAAAGTGTCAAAAATCAACTCTTTTGTAAATGTGACGAAATTTGATAAGTTGTTTGCCAAAGCATTGGATAGGATATATCTCATAGAACCAGTACAGTAGTCTGAGCGAAGCTTTTTAAAGGTTTACGGTTCAATCAGCAAAAGTTGAGTGGCTCAACGTCAAATTGAATGAAAAAGATTGGTCATGAATCATTCTCCGTCACTTCCTTTGATTTGGTCGCCTATAACAACCCTTTCAAACCGTACATTCCTTCTGATCGATTACCGCAAACCCACCCATTCACCCGCCGCTAAAGGCCCGTCAAGACCGCACAATGGGGAATCGAACTCGCGACCCCGTTCGCCCAAAGTGCGCTATTGTCCCGGCCACTCATTTACATATCACCGGGGCGATATTCATGAGCGTCACCGTCTTCTGGCTTCGGGACCGTCAACAAACACCTGCAATCCGTGCTCGCGCGAAGGTCCCGTACCTCTCACGCACAGATAGAAGGGGTGCGTTTGGACACCCATCGGTCCCAGTCATTCGTATGATGGGTGCGCGGTGTCTTTACACGACCTCTGTTGCTCCTTGGGACTTCTATCCACACGGTTAGATTTTGACTACTTGATGTGGCGCAATGTCCACTTGATTATGGCCCATTTATGGCCAGTTTGATTTGACCAGCGCAGATTTATTAGTTTCATCCTTCTGGAGCTTTTGACCGCAAGATTTGACAGGATATACGCCGTATAAATCTTGGACTTTGTTCCCCACCATTTCTCGCGTTGTGTGTGCTTCTCTCTCGCCGGTCACCATGACTTCTCTCCTGCCAGCTCTACCGAGGACCTATCCTCACCTGCAGCAGATTAAAATGCAAGAGGAGACGCAAGCGAAGAAGAGGTTTATCAAAATGCATCCTATCTACTACACGTAAGGCACACTCAATGTTTGTGTATTTGTAGGGAGGAATTCAGTCAGTAGGCTATAGTGTACAGCGGGTGAGCCTGTGAAATATCACCACTCCGTTGTTTGTTTACCAACTGAAACTAAATATTGTTTGTTGACAATGCTGCGTTCTCTTCTCATCCCCCGATTCACAATGTTGGAATGGAATGAGGCATACAACGATTTATTAAATTGTCAAATTTCCCGATCAATGTTGTGTCAACGTGTAACGCGAAGTGAGGAAAACTTGCAATGAGCAAAACTTCTAACTTCTAATGCTGATTTTGCAACGCAAAAGTGGCTGGAAACACCAAGTTCGAAGATTAATTCACTCGGACAGGCTGTCATAAAAGTGAGCACATTGCGATAAGAAAGCACTGTTGTAAAGAAACAGCTGCTAATTAAAATTACTCAAAGGTTTTAACACTTACTCTATCATTCACTCAATCTCTACACATAGCGTTTCCCGACACAATTACAGGGAAAAGCAGCTTGACATAACAGATTCTATGAGTTCACGTAAATGGTGGGACATGATCTACCTGGGCAACTGTTAAATGTATGTATGTTTCTGTATGTTTATCTTCCTTTATACATCGATACAGAGGCTTGCCCATCGACCAGTACTACGACCTTACCCTGCTGAAGAAGAGTAACATCAGATCCAACGACCAGCTGTGAGTATAAATTGTCTCATCAACTTGATGCATTTTCTCACCAATTTGATAAATCATAGCGTAAATAATCGTATGCGAACACCAACAATATAATGTGGAAATGCAAGCAATTCGAAAGAAGAACAACAAAATGAACGCGAGTACCAGTTAAAAGACAGCCACAGAAATGTGGATATGAAGCTATTAAGAATTAAGTACATGTTGCTCGAGTAAAAGTAAATCGTACATTATTTAAGTATAAGCACCGTAAACGAAACGAAATTTGTGAATTATATTTTGAAATGGTGTTAGTGTTGCAATTGGAAGTCGATCATTCGACAGACAGAAAGACAGACAGTAGTCGCACATACGAATGAATGAGCCATGGAGTGACATTAAATACGTATTACGTTACATTGTGGTACTCTGAAGGAATCAAGTCCAGTAAAAGAAAATATAATTACAAAGGCACAATTTAAATTCACATGGTTGTCCGTCCTGATTGACTTTGTAAAAGTAAAAAAAAAATGATAGCAAACATCATAGGCTCTGCCAATTTTGTCTTTCATCAATTATCAATAGGATTATATGCATGGTTATTGAAGATACGATTTGTTTAACTGATTTAATTTCCGATTATTTTACAGATTACCAAGGCCCACTGAAGTCGATATGACGTAAGTTATCATTCTCTTTTCAACTTAACATAACCCTGTAAACAATGACCTATTACTGACACGCTAAAAATCTTTCATTCGATGAGGGAATTTTGTTTCTAGCCTGTTTAGAAAATTGTAATTTACCAGAAGAATTGGTAATACATCATGAAGTTATACACACAGAACAGTACAATACATCTATATCTTCTCATGATGATAATGAACAATTTGTACATCAATAAGTCAGATTGAATGAGACTCCTGGGTATTTGTTTCCATGCTATCGTGTCTTAATCTGTGTAGTAGAAATATATAGCTTGCGTGGTTACTTCTATGCCCGTTAAGCAGTAACTTGCACGCGCAAATCCTTCTCGTTCCAAGATTTTTTCTCTGACGTGTTATTCATTCACTTACATAATGGAGCGCGTTATCCTTACTTCACGTACTACTGGGTATATGCTTAAAATTTCTTCTTTTTAAAAAAAAAAACAACACCCCTTTTTTAAGTTACATCAATTTTTTATTATCGGTATGGTCCATCTTCCTTGATTGCAAGAAAACATACACATTCGACCAGATGTGATTTGCAGGTTTTGTAAAACACAATCCAGTTTGTCATATCTACGCATGTTTAATAACAAGCAAATCTCCCTCTCTTTTCTCTTATTTCAGGAAGCTGTCCATAGACAAGCCGTTCCCTGCCGAGCATCCGTACAGTTCGCACATGTCCCGCTTCGCCATGTTCCCTAGCTTCTCCTCCACCCCAGATGACTATAAAACTGGCCAGGTTGCTCGGCAACAGCAGCCCCTCCACCCGGAGATCCCTGCCAACCCCAACGATATCACCATCAACCTGAAGAGCAAAGGTAAGTACCCCCTCCTCACCACCACCATGTACCCCCCCCAACCACCACCAACAACAACAACAACCTCCCCCCCCCCCCCCCCCTCCTCATCCCTTCACGCCTATCCGATCACTTAAGACAATAGTGTTTTAAGTGGCGCTTGCGACTCTCGCCACCATCTGAGGATTGATGAATTTCCGTGTTCTCAAAACACATTTCTTGAAACAATATGCAGGCCTCATCATTATGTTGCTATGCAGGGCACAACCATGAGCAAGATTTTCAATGGTCGTTATCAACTTTTATGAGGCAATATGTTCGTGCGATAAGATCATATTTCAGTAAAGATATTCTGTTAGAAGAATGATTTATCAAAGGGAATTCTCATTTGATCCCATATATCTTGTGATATTTTAGCACATTTCTATGTTTTTGGTCACGAAGATATTACATTTCGTCGACATTTGTCGACATTTTTTACGTGGGAAATTAACAATAACGTTGAAATATGCTTAAATATAATAATAGTTTTTGAAGGCTAAATCTCGTGAGGAATAAGTGCAATTGATTTCAGAGGTATCATTAATGTAAGACGATAAGTAACACTTCATATTTCTCTCCTCCTTTGTTAGGTCATCGAGATCGCGTGGAGACAGAGCACATTCCCCTCGACTCACAGAAAAAGGCTCTGAGTTGGCCCGGAGATATTTTCTTCCAGGTAAGTAATCGCCTCTCTCTCTCTCTCTCTCTCCCAAAACCATATGGGTTTTTAAAAGGTAATCCTACCTCAAATTCAAATAATTAAAGTGAGAAAATTATTCATCTCTTGAATTGGAAGTCAACAAAACGACTGATTAATGAACGTGGTTGTTGATATGGGGATGAAGCCGATGTTATGAGACGTAATAGTTTATTGAGTTATAAACGTATATACCACGGGTAACTTCTTTCTGTTTGTGCATGTTAAAAGAATGATAACTAAAAGAGGAGTTGAAACATTTTACTTTACGCTCGATTGATACAGATCAATTGTCTACGATACCATGTTAATTTCCCTCCCACCCACCCCCCCCCCCCCCCCCACAGAACAAGAAGACGCCGACCAGCGGCCAGCAGCAGTTCTACCCCGTCCCACCCAAGGCGGTCCTCCCGAACCACGCCCCTCGCAAGCTCGACCACACCCTCAACCCTCGCACGGCCAACGCCCTGCGCAACGTCGAACGCTCCCAGTGGATAACTACCTACAACCGTGCGCACGCCGGCTACGGACCCGCTAATGCGCTCTCGCTCGATAACCTCAACGAGAAGGTGGAGAAGGAGAAAGCGACGCGAATCGAAGACCATAGCTTGGTACGTATTCGGAGGGTGTCGGAATATAGGGTGATGGAGGAGATGGGGTGGAGGATGGGGCTATTGTTTATGGAGGATTGATAAAGAACAAACTGGGAGAAACAAACACGAGATAATTGTGTATGAACAAATAGTGGATTCACCTGTCCTACAGAACGTTTGAGACATAACATTGCCATAGAAACAATTCGATAACATCAAACTATATATTACAGCAAATATTTGTATTTCACAATTGATATAATTCTTATTGATTGTCATTTTTATCTAAATCGTGAACAACTGAAGGGTGATGTGATTGGTGATTTTTTTTTATGATATTGCAGAATGGTGTTACATGCTTTCTTAAGAATGAATATTAGTGCAAGATAATTAATCATATTTTCACCTTTACAGCTTCCATTCTAAAATGATGTATTATTCATTATGTATATCTTTATGTTTAGATTCAAATTATCCTAATGTCATTTTCATCAAGTGACATCAGGAAAATTTGATATCTTTTATTATCATCTTGTTTTAACATGAAGCGTTTCTTTGTCACATTGTGTATGCCTATTCATCAATTTTATTATCGTGTAAGATTAATTTATGTGCCGAATAATACTAACCATGAAATCTTTCCATCCTTCCTCCGTTTACCCCAACAGCCTGTGCAAAGGAGTCTACCTTTATTACGTCATGGAGTTCAAAGGTCGCACTGGAACAAAGAATACCTTCCCCCTTCACCTCGATAGCTGTCACGTGATTGATAACATATGACCAATTAGTAAATTAACTTTTATGGATATCCATCGGGAACAGTGATGTTATGCATAACGATCAAAATGTTGAACATTTGATGTGATATAATATGCTTATCTGTTATTATAGTGATACGTGTAAGAATTTATATTGATGTAGGCTGCAGTCTGGATTGCATTTTTATTATGACGTCATATGCCAAACACGGTCAACCAGCCAATAATACTGCCACGGGATAGGTAACCCTTAGATCGCTGCACAAAGATACAATTGTATATGCAATTATATGAACATTGGACCTCCTGAATGTTAAACGTGTCGAGTTGTTATGTTCGGGGTCTGTGGAGATTTATGATGGTATGTGTTATATGTAGGAATTGCAATTATGGAATATCCGTCCTGTGGTAACATTTCATATTAAAAGATATATATACATATTATGGGTGATGAGAATATATATGCCATGATGTAAATATGGTCTAAAGCATTAGCCGCACTAACATCAAATCCGTCCAATTAACAATTCATCACTGAAAACGTAATTTTGATATGCATTATACTTGTGTCAGGTATTAATAGGAAGTGGAATGAGGTGACTGACTTGATTGTTAGTTAGTATAAAGGAAAATCCGTCCATAATGAAATGTGCTTTTTTTTTTATTGTTGACATATATTTTATCGAATTATAATGATATGGGACAGTAATGTTAAATGTATAATTATGAGTCTAAAATGCAAATGTTGTTGAAACCTTTGCGATTAAATCTCACTTGAAAAGATGTCTTTCATTTATATAAATTTGAACTTTGGGTTCATTGCCTTTTAGGTTAAAAACCCCGGCAATCCCAAAGGTAATTAATTTAATGTAGCTTCTGTTAGATGGTGACGGGTACTTTAATGAGTTACAGTGGGTTTTTTTTAAATTAGTTAAGTTGAATGAGTTGTGGGCTTTGGGGTGTAGAATTTAGCGGGTCTCTTATCTTATCCCTGTTTCTCCTTAGCTCATCGCCATAGCTTTTTCCCGTTTTCTCTACTGCACTTATCAGCACATTGTTATTTTACAGCGAGTGCAATCGTCATTTAGAATTCCTTGAAAGCGCGCAAAATGTATGCGACATTCGATATCTCCTTCTATAATTCTTATTATACGCTCCTTTGGACTAAACGTGCAAAGTTTTATCATCGCAACTATGCAATCTCTGTGCTTCTATCATGTTGACTTCTTCATTCATAACTATTTAATATAACCTTTATCTCTTTATCGACGCTGAAACGCATCATTGCAAAATACATTGTTTATATTCTTAAGTTAATGTCAAAAATATTCGTTGTATTTTTAGATGTGATCGAGTATTCGCATCCTTTGTTAGCTTCTGTTTGTTTGCAATAAAATATAAACAAATCGTTTTAAAAGAAATGTGTGATTACGTGTTAAATTAAGACATATTAGTGTGCATCTGAATGTGTTGTCACTAAGTTGTGTTTAGCAAACGGACCTAGGTTACTTACAGTAGACTGTACACAATATTGACAAAATGTAATATACCAATTAGGATTAACGTGTAGAGTTGTTAGCTCGAACTATTTAAGAAACAAAAGAAGAACATAAATGCAATAGAAATAAGAGAGCGTTGTATAACATGAATAAAAAATACAACAAATAAATTGTACATTTTTTGTGTAAAAGTAAGATGTCCTAAATGATGACCCCATACTTTGATTCTACATAGTTTTCCCTGGGTTTACCCAAATATTGAAAACAACACCATCATTAAAAGTCTTGTTCATGTTACCAATACTACACTGAGATCACCATTCTGTGTAAAACAGGTACATGTACTAGAAAACGAATCAAAACGAAACAAATTGTTCGAGATTAATACGCCAAACCGGGTATTTCTAACTTTTCTAACTATGAGCAAACATATTAAAAACACACGATCATATACGTTGTTAGAGCAAATCGGTATCAACTGATGTAGTGATTTAAAACATGACAGGAGCATGAACAAACAGGATACAGTCCGGGCTGTAATAAGTGAATAACTCTTGCTGAAAATAGAGTCGTCTGTCTTTATTTTAAAAATTGGAAAGGTCCTCGTATATCTAAGTGGTTACGATGTATTAAAAAGAAATTATGCAAACACATCTGAGGTGTAAGGGAGAAGTGTTCCGCTTCTACTCCACTTCCTAATTTTCTGCAAGAATACCAGGGCATCTCTGACATACGAATGAAAACAACAACGACATGATGATAATAAATGCAATCGGCATTTGTCCAATTAAAATAGATATTTTACTGATGAGTTAATCATTGCGGGAAGTAGATTTGAATCTGACTTTTGCTGAGAAAAAAAAACTAGCACGATGTCAACATATTCCTCATTTACTTAGGGTTATAAGGTCGCGTTGCTACAGGTGTTCTGAGCATGTGTTATTTATCACGTTAGACACGTAGACTATACAGAGTAGACACCACGCCACAAAGGGGGGTCGATTTTGCCATCACATTATTGATTGATATTTCATTGTATCTTTCCTGTTCCGTTTTCTAGTCCTGTGTATATGCCTCCGAAGTGAGTGTCACATGCCTTAATCGGCGGGTGTAAACGACACGTTAACAAGGCTATTCATCTTCCGATTAGTACGTGAATCGATCGCGATTCAAGTCGTGGGGTTCCCTTGCACGGGGGCGGGTTTAGCACGTTGGCCCGTAACCTAGCAACGGGCGGTGGTGAGGGTGGTATTTGTTAGCATGGCTTGGGCGTGTGGTGATCATGTGAAGTGGAGAAGTGTGCAGGGGGGGGGGGGGTATTTTACCAACTTGGATAATGTAATTATCGTCTGAAATTAAACATTCCTTGGGGATTTTTGGCAAGTTATGTCAAGTACCAAAAAGAAATTAACAAACCGTTTTACAGTGCACCACAATGTTAATGTTCAGGAATATGTATCTGACAACCATTGCCAGACATGCACATGTAAATATATCACAAAATTGACACAAACACATGTAGCAACAAAGTAAGATATATATCATTGCATATGATAAAACAATTACACTCCATTATAAATTGCTACGTTCTTCGTCTCGTATGTAGCATATTTAATGGATATACTGAATGAATACCTTAATTTTTGTCGAAGAACATGGAGTAACATTTCAATAGATCAATTGTCACATATAGCTGTTCACGATATCATGAAAACACATTGCAGCTGATATGCAGAAATATCGGCAACCAATTACATTTTGGGAAAGATAATCCTTGTAAATCCACGTACAACAACACACCCGATAGCATATCTTTGATAATATGAAGAATATTAAGTTCACAACAATGTACAATATATTGAGACTGTGATCTAAGGTAATGCCTACACAAAATACATTATTTTTATGTCATTCTACTTCCAACAAGCAGGGTTCCTACCCTGAAATCAGCTAACGTTGCGAAATGTAGCGGGCGTCACCATTAACCGTAACGCTCACTGTCCACTATCCACTGTCCACGTGAAAACTCCGTGGATTCTTTTGCTTACTCTTTCCCTCTATATTTGCTTTTTGGCTTCTGGGGTTTGTTAGGTCTCGAGAAAAGTGCAAACACACTTGAAGATGATAAGTGAAACTCCCACAACAGACTACCCGCCCCATCACAACCCCAGGCAAAGCTTAGATATCAACTTAAAATAAAACTTGAAAGGGTAAAAACAAATAGACAACCGCCAGTGAGTATTATGGCATTTTATGAATAAAAGGGAGGTGAGTTGGAGCTGATATAAATAGGATTCCAGAAAAAGTGTCTGTAAATAAAAGAACAGAGTTCTCGTTTCGAATGGGGCGCTCGTATTATTGTAATAGGATGGAGGTCTCTCCATGAAGTAGATTCATCGAGGCACTAAGGTGAATTGTGGAAAGGGAAGAGGACGTTACTCGGTTCTCGAAAAGATATCTATACTTTGACGTTGAACCTCTAGTTAATCCCCCGCTTTAAAGATTGTCCGTCCCTTTTGCAAACTTAAAATTTGAAATCGTCTATCACGATCGTAAATTGAAGAAAGTTTGATTCAAGACCATTTCTAAGAATATAGCATGTTGAAGCTTTCTGTATCTGTAGAAATTTCAGCCGTTAAATTTCAGGCCGGCTTTTTTCGTACTACGAAAAAAGTATTAGTATTGTTACAGTATCTATGTGGTTATTATGCATGTGTGAAATCCTAATTTTATGAGTAATTACCAAACTTTGGAGATGATTCCTTTAATAGAACAATTTTTTTCATAATGCGTTTCATAATTTAATAAACAGATTGATCAATAAAGCAGATATTTCAACACCAACTGCTAAGAGCCTGAGGTAAAGACTATTAATCAGACGTTGTTTACGTGTATTATTTGAATTTTACACTACGTATCACTTTCAAATTATGGAATTACAGCTTGCTAACACTTCTCTATATTTTTTGCCAATGTTTCGATGGTTTTGTGGTGATCTGAAAAAGGGACGGGCTGTCTTTAAACAGTAACTGTTATATAAAAGCACCAATATTTTCAAACTTTTGCAGCCATGCATTGCGATAATTGATTTATCTCAGCATCGTGCTTTGTATACCGTAACAAACAGGCTCTGTGTCATGTTAAAGTGAACGGTTGACCGTGTTTGGCAATAAGCTGTTGTTGTGTATAGCGTGTCATTCCGAATTATTTTCAATGAAGATATTTTGAATTTTAGCTCATCACCATTTCTGTAGGAAATGACAGGATATTCAGGAGTCATCACTCATAATACTATATACAAGATCTTTTAAAAATAAAAACTAATTTTGTTTAGATTCTTGTTTTCTCCACAGAGCCAAAGCAGAGGCGAATGCTGCCCAAAAGATACCATGGCTACTTAGCCTTAGCTTTATACTAGCTAAAATTATTTTGTCTATCTGATCGTTAACTGAAACCTTCCCCATCTACAGAGTACGGAGCTGATCTACCGAGTATTGTGTATCTATCCACTCCATATCTCCTTGATATCAAGGTCAAAGTCCATTCATTGATTATTTTCAATTACCTGATTTGATTAATTGATGAAGATACATTCATTCTCAATCTCTCACAGAAGCCACGTCACATCGTATTCGTCACTCTGCAGACCTATTAGGTCAACCATGTCAACCACGCGAAACACTAACAAACAGTCGTAGTACGAGGAGCTTACAATCGTAGTATCATTGAAGTGTACTTTTATTCATGCATTCTGTCAATTCCATTCACTCTCCGCATAGATACTAAGAATACCAGTCTGCCAACACCCTCTCCTGAACTCGACGCCTACTTTAACCACCTCAGTACTAACCAGTTACAGTTCCGTGTCTGACAATCACCACACAGTTTTTAACCAACGGGACTGAGATGGTTAACAAATTATGTTCCTAGACAGCATTGGTAATGTGATCCCCCTTTTCTCACCCCTTCTAATCCCACCACAGAGACCCCGCAGCTACCCAACCTTCATGCCTCCCCGCCCCATGGAAGGCCGTGTCTCTCGCCTGATCGGACCCAACCAGATGGTACGCTGCGTGGTCAAGGACGGACGCATCCTCTACGTCCCCTACTACCCCAAGATCGAGATCGAGATGGACAAGGTAAGTAATCGTCAGAGCTCTTGTCAAAGACATAGTACTTCTAAAGATGGATATACGGAGCAGAGGGCTCATAATTATCTTTCAAAACCATCCTTTATGATATGATGGATTTGACCGTGCTGATATGATCATACTAATGTTATATATTCTTTCCATGGTGGAAGAATGTTTATAAAAGTGAAACTTTGAATAACATGAAGTTGACGAAATGTGAAGTGAAAGTTTTTTTTAACAAAATGGAATTTATCTATGAATCACCGGAATGATTTCATGAACTGAAATGCATGATATGACATCAAAAATATCAAATGGAGATGGGTTGTGGGTCGTAAGCTTTGCAACAAACTTTTGATTTTGGCGCTGATTTAACATACATGTGCATTATAAACACACATACACTTTTTTTTTTACGTAGAACCTTTCGATGCCTCTTAGCGTCACCCTTGCCAAGCCCCTTTCCTCCTTTTCCGCGTCCAGACATGTTGTTGAAATGCTTCGATTATGTTACCAGAGAATCAGAACTAGAACCAGAACTCCCACTGTCCCTCTCTTTCACACACACACACACACACACACACACACACACACACACACACACACACACACACATATATACACACATACACACACTCATACACATAAACGGGTGAAAATTGGTGGCAGAGTAAAATCTTGATTTGATAATGTTCTGTATTTGTACAACTTCCAACCTAAATGTTCACACTCTCTTCTTATGCTGTTCACTCCCTGTAGGTTCGTGAGCACAAGAACCTCCCGACCGAGACGACGGAAGAGTTCCAGGACCCGGCCCTGACCCTACAGTGGAAGCGTCTTCAGGCCGCCCAGCACCCGGACGGCCAGCTCAGCAAGGTGGAGGAGAAGAAGCGCGAGGCTGCGGAGAACGCCGCCGCCGGCCCGGCCAACAGCCTGCCCATCGGCGACAACAGCTACAAACCACTGGAGAAGGTCAAGGAGTCGACCTACCTGCAAGCGCTGGCCCAGAACCGCCGGGACGAGATGGAGGATCTGGCCCACAAGGCTCGCTGGAAGCAGGCAGAGATGCAGGAGCACCACCACGACCTCTCAGAGCTGAAACGCAAGGTGGACTACACCACGCCGTCCCTCCAGAAGGCCGTCTACTATGACAACCTGCACAAGATCTACACGTCAAAGCCGCCTTTCTACTACGACGGCGACAACCCGTACGAGTACGACTACGTGACTCCATGGGACTACCATAAGACGTCGGCGATGACCGATCATTACGCTATGGAGTCTCAGGTCGCCAAGCTCCGTGAGTCGAAACTGCAGGGTGCTGCTAAGGACGCGCAGTTCCCGGGAGTACCAGGGCGTAACCCGTACGTCATGCCCAAATACACGCAGCAGCAGATGCTGCAAGGGCGCCCTCGTTCTGGAGTGGAAGCCGAGGTAGCTCAGAAGCCTGTACCCCAGTCAACATATGTTTACAGCTACACCCCCGAGAACATGAAGACCATCGCCACACCGGACTACCCCAGATTCGATCTGTGGGATGCAAACCGCCCCCTTCCGCAGATCTACAACAACACCACCACCCAGACCAGCTCCAAGTCCGCCTCGAACACCGGCAGCCCGACCAAGCAGGTGTCCATCTCTAACACGGTCAAGGTGGCTGATGGAGGTAACGCTGAGCCACTGCGGACCCACGACAAACCGCTAACGAGTCACGACCGTATGCTGCGAACCACCACCCACGAGCTCACCGAACCCGCCTTCGCGAACGTCGGCTCCAACCCGGTCGTCGACGCGCGCCACTCCAACCCGGAAGGGAACCGTGACTGGAGGTTCGACTGGAGTCCTGGTTACCCGCTAGGACCACGTCCGCAGACTACGCTTCTCCAGCAGCAGAACTCCTTCACCAAGTCCGACACGCGCAGGGAGTTCCGCGACACCTTCCCGGAAAATAACCCAGACCTCAGGGACAACATCGCTGACGGGAAGAAGCACGCTTTCCAGGGAGAAAACGCCTTTTATTGGCATTGAACTGAACATCAACATATTTCAAAATGAAGTATTGAAATTCTGGTTTCTATGGTAACGGAGCAAAATGTGAACTCATGGGAGAGCGGGGACTTTTTGCTGTTTGAATTTGAGCGTTTTTAATCCTCGTCAGGATAACACTTTCATATCGTGGAAGTTCTTTTATAATATATATATATTATTTCTTAAGTGGATCGCTAATCCGCCATTTTCATCATTACAAAGAATTACGATAAAGACATAATGGACTAGTATATGACCTAGTAAAATAATAGGTTGATTTGCATGTTAAATCCGTGTTCTGATGAGAGTTTTGATAATGCATGATTTTAGTAAAGCAATCTATGCAATAGCATGAGTATTAATTTCGCCCATAATAGGTTGGAATTTATTGTTGCAATTTTTTTAAAATCCGTCCATCTTTCTATATATTTATGCTATAAATAGTTTATATGCAGAATCATTTATCAATTGCGTAGAATATAGTAATTTTTCTTGTGCTATACGTATTATGATTTTTATTGAAGATGTGCTACGTGAAGGGAATATGTATATGATACAAACACATTTATGACATATTGTGTAAAGAGAATCATGATAAGTAACCATGGTTACTGATACTCCCTTTATGAATGTAGATATGTATAAGTTGTTGACCGAGTATGATAACGTTGTACAGGGAATAAGTGCCTGTTATCATGCATGCATATTCGTATGTAGACTCACTGATGCAAGATATTGTTTTATAATTAATATGTTGAATATATTGCCAAGCTTTCACTATGGTTTCCTTTGATGCACAATCTCGTTTTCTTCACTTGTTATTGCGTCATGTATTTCAATATGTCCGAAAAACATTCGCATGTCGTGCTATGTCCACAAAAATTGCTGTCGGAAAGTTGATTTGTGTAATTTGTGCAATTTTCGTTTGATTTTGTTTTGCTGTAGTTATGTCAGCTGTAATCATGGTAATGAGACATCGTGACAAATCACGTTTATCTGCATTTCCAAGTGTATGTGTTAGACTGTTCAAATCTACCTCTTCCAACGTGATTGAGTTCGAGGATTAATGTATGAACATCTTTTCTATTTCTAATGACTGCTCCGTCCATTTTTGAATTTTAGTTTCCCCGTAGAAGAGTAACTACATTAACATAATTTCGTATATTTTCAATATTAGTTTGCGTGTTGGCCAGCATTCTAAGGTGTGAGTAAATGTTCATTTACGCAACATATTGAATATATGTACAGATGGACCCTTAAGACTGTTTTATTACAATCTTCCACCGTGTAAAAACAATCAGGATAAAATTCAGCAAATTGAGTAATTGTGATGATTTTTAAAAAGTCTTCAACAAAAACGTTTTCACTCGCTACATGGCTGTGAGGGAGAATCTCTCCCGTAACAAAGACGCAACTGTTTGAGTTTTAGCACTAAGACACGCACAAATAATTATCTGCTTGTCGGCTTATTTGCCCTTGTCGTCCGATGTTATATGATTGTCTCTTGTAGTGTGGGCAATATTTCAGGCCATAAGATTGGCATTACTATCGTGCGTGCTATATTCAAAGATCTGAGTGTGACATTTGTAAACAGCCTTCTCTTGTGCATGAATTAATGTTAAAAGCAAATGCTTGTGTGTGGTGCAGATAAGATCAAGACATTGCTGCAATATAATGTTTGCACGGTGTTTTATACGATTGTTTTCAATTTAGGGAAAGTGTGCACATGGCGACGCAATGACAAAGATATTTTCTATTTTGACGTCCACACTAAAATAAATGATAGACCTATATTGTGTTTAAAAGACGCTCAGAGTGTCGGCCAGTTTCAAAATATAAGTGATTTCATTAAACAAATATTCTGTCTCGGCCAAAATGCCATTTTAAACCTATATCGTTATTTTCAAGATGAAAATAATATGAATCTTTGAGAGTTTGATGTATTTATTTCTGCCAAGATGTTAGTACTTACTATTCAGCAAGTCCTAATCACTGTGCACTGATATACGCCTATAAAACTGTTAACCTTTCAATCTAAGCCTAATTCTTATATTGATTAATGATGCAATATGTTGTATTCTATCGCACCCGTTTGAGCTGCATTAAAAAGTTTATACTCCTCACATTATTTGGCATCCCTCAGTTGGTCTTCAGAGTGTATAGTCTCAATTCAACTTGTTTTAAGGGAAAGTTCACACCGAGTAAAGTTGGTTTTGATAAAAAGTAAAAACATGAAACATATTAGTGAAAGTTTGACGAAAATCCGTCGAAGAGTTATATTGTTTTAATTTTTAAATTTTGGGACGACACGAGCGAGATGCTTTCCCATAATGTTTCGTGTTTGTGAATGTGTGTGTGTGTGTGTGTGTATGTGTGTGTGTATGTGTGTATGTGTGTATGTGTGTGGGTGTGGGTGTGTGTGTGTGTGTGTGTGTTTGTGTGTGTGTGTGTGTGTGTGTGTGTGTGAAAGAGTTTTAATGGCGGAGCCACCCTGACACTTTGCGCCCGCATGGCAAGCCGTTTTAACATTTATTCGGCTATTTCTTGATATCGAGAAATAAGAATGAATGTTAAAACGGCTTGCCATTGGCCCAAAATGTGTCATGCCAATGATCGAAGACCTCGTGATCAAGTGTGAATGGTGTGTGTCATGTCGTAGAGAGAATATCGAATCTAATCATGCTACCTAACCTAGAAGACTTAAATTAGAGAAGAAAAAAACAGGATGTCGTTTTGGAGTTGTCATGGTTTGGGCCATTTGTAAGATGACTCAGAAGGACGTGCATGATTTATTTTCAATTAAAAAAGAGAAATGCAGCGTTATATCTGCTAAATAACAAATCTGTGAAAGGAGACTTTCAAAATTTGGAGTACTTTCGTGGACATCCATCTCTCATGTATTGTTAGAAAGCTTCTTTAGCCATGATCTATGCCATAGTGACAGGGAAATGGAAATACGCCCTATTTATTTTCGGGCAGCATGGGGCATATCACAGCGCGCGCTAAATCATTCATCATAATTATGCATACGCTCTTGACCAGCGCGTACTTATTATAACCTGATTATGACGTCACAATGCAAGCGTAACAACGTTATCATATTTCTGTTTACCTTTCCTTCACTTTCTTGAAAGTTCTCATTGCTCTCGGATCAATTCATGATTCTTTGCAATTTTTGTTGATATTTTTGGCAAATTTCCGAATCTTTTACGATGATGCATTTGGTAAGTAAAGTATCTAAATAACTTACTGATACTACATTGTACTAAATAAATTTCCAGCGTGATTATATCAAAATTGGAGCGAGATTGCTGAAAAATAAAGATGATAATCATGTAGGCGAATAGTGATATCACAGTACATGTACTGTACGTTACGTGAACAGCTGGGGATATGTTATACTTCATCGGACAATGATTTTCCTCATTCTATTTAGATGACTTCTTCGATGAATTAACACTCGACAAAAATAGGTTAGGGTTAGGGGAGGGAAGGATGTAGTGAGGTTAATATGTGATAACTTTATGAACCGAAAATCGCAAAAAAAACTAGTTAATTCAACGGCTTTCTAATATGCGCACACACACACAATAGTATGCTTTGTCAGATGAAGTATAAATTCCCCGCAGCAGGGCCTACACTCGGAGTGGAGTTATTAATCTATTCATGTGAACATGAATATTTTGAGTACATTAAGAAAAGCTGCATGTGATGCAAGAATTTATTTCAAAATCATTTTTTAAACAAATGCAACACTACCTCATCGTGTAATGCCAAATCGGATATACGAGAGAGAGAGAGAGAGAGAGAGAGAGAGAGAGAGAAGGGGAGGGGTAACGAGGTGGGACCAACTTTATTATATTTGAAGATGCTTTTTCAGTATTTTATATTGTCTTGAACTTGCTCATAGATGACATCATCGAAAAGCCGTGGGACTCTGGGTACTTCTGCCAGCTGCCGTGACGTCACCACCACGTCATGCTTCCCTTGGCGCATCCCCAAGCCCAGAATCCCCGCTGCACTGCGCACTCTGCCCAGCAAGCTGCGAAACAGTAAATCTCTGACGTCACAGCCCCGACAAGAGACACTTCCGACCAATGGCGGCAGCTCTTTCTTCGGTGCGATCAGGCGACGCTTTCACCCCAACCGCGTCGAGCCTTTCAAGAACGTCGGCGATGATGGAGACGCCCTCTCCCACAAAGTCACAGTGTCGCAGTCAGGTGGTCACGTTACTGATCACTTCGCGAGACTAGCGGTCACTGCCGTTGGCAAGCGGCGGCCAGCGAATGGACACAGCCTACGTCATCAAGTGTATGAGCAGACTCAGAACTGCATTACTCATGCATTCCTTCTCCCGGGTGCTGTAGCTGATGACGTCATCTTGGAAAGCTCGTCTGTAGCCTTAACTTCTAAGGCCGCTCTGAGGACAGATTCTGCCTCAAGTGAAAGAGTCAGTGTTGATGAAGCAAAATGTGACCTACAGCAACCGAAGAAAGAGGACGGCCACATCAATCTTGGAGATCGACATCCTCAGCCTCATAAGGTCGATATTCTCATCAACGATGACGACTTTGCTTCTGGTTACTGTATGAGGTTAGATGAAGAGGAGATCGTGGAAGCTGCGTTGAGCTCGGGCGAGATAGTCGAGGGGAGCTCACCGCGAGAAGCCAATGAGCCAAAGGCTCCGTTGGAAAATTACACGGATGAGAAAGATACATTGTCACGCGATGAAGGCAATGTTGTGTCCTCACTTCCGCTCGACGAGGATAACGAGACGGAGGATGATACCCGCAAGGATAAAGTCACATACGTTGGCGAAGACAACGAGAAAGAGGGAGCTACATTGTCACGTGATGAAGGCAATGTTGTATCCTCACTTCCACTCTATGAAGATGACGAAACGGAGGACGATACTTGCAAGGATAAAGTCACGTACCAGGACGAAGACAATGAGGAAGAGGAGATAGAGTTCTTCGACAAAACAAACGACGAGTGCGATGACGATCTCGACCTCGATGATCTCCTCGATCGCTGTCCGAAGTCCTCCGTCATCAGGCACCTCCAGTCGGCCATGGAGCTGTCCAAGTGCGTCACCCGTCAGATGGAGAGGGCGCTGCAAAAGTGGTCCCGCATCTCCTGCGGCCCGTTCCCCAAAGTCCCTGGCAAGAGCCTGGCCAAGGCCGAGCTCATCGATGAGAGAACCGTGGCACTGCGAATCGAGAGCGCCCGCCAGCTGGCCGAGATGAACAAGATGTTCTTTAACTTCTATTGCGTGACGGAAGAGCTCGATGCGGTAGAAAGCAGGCAGAGCTGGTTCGTGGAGTCCATCAAGGAGAGGAAGGCGATGGCTGGTGATGAGGATCTCCCCAAACCGGGCAGTCTTCCCAAAGACAGGAAGAGTCTGGCAGAGCTGTACCTAGACCACAGGGCGGAAGGCAGGTCTGTGGACCATAAGGTCAGGGCTCTGCTGGGACCCAGGATCCCTCCAACCATCGAGGAAGAGGACTAGAAAGGAGTGGACACATCTTCCTTGGTAAATGGAATTGGACAAACTGGCTGTTCTGCTCTTCTAGCTCCGTTACATGAATTTCGTTATAGCGACTATTTCGTCAAATGATATGAATCTCTATTCCTTCCTCTTTGGCCGTGTGCAATAAATCTGAAGCCTAAAAAATTGTTAGACGTAAAAGCATTTGCTTTTTTTAGGATACGCAGAGAATCACATTTAAAAGAGATAATAGAGAGGAACACAAAGTGCGAGAGGAGGAAAAATCATTGAGAGGGTAGGAATAATTAGAAGGAGATATGGAGGGAGGGCGGATAAAACAGGGGAAGATACAGAAAGAGGGAGAGTGGATGGAGACATGAAGAGATGGAGAGGGGGAGATCAATTAAAAGTGAATGAGGGAGAGAAAGAGACAGATTGAGAAAAAGATGGAGAGATGGGAGATTGTAAAGGGAGTGACAGCTTCATGCTAACTAAGAGTTATCAAAAATTAAGATCTTTCTCATAGATGACATCATAGAAAATCCGTGGGACACACACACACACACACACACACACCACATGAAAAAATACACACAGAGACACAGCTCTGACGATTGTCACGGCTAGGTTACAAAGAGATGATGTACTCTGTGCAGGTTTCAGAAAGTCTAAAGAAGATTTCCATGGCTAAAATTCCACCAATTACCGAGGTGAATGGGGTCGAAAGTACCTACAATTCATATCAAATCTTAAGAAATGTTGCTCTTTTCTTGTTCAACCGCAATGAGGCAAGCACATTCTTCCTAGTCATTATACATTGCTGCAACCATAACAACTTAAACACGAGTTCCTGGATTCCTGTTCTAATTTCGGTCACACAGAAAGGTCTTGATTTCAATCAAAATGTCAGTTAATCGATCAGACGATCAGACCAAACTCAATATCCACAAACAAATATCATTTGGGTGAACTTCTTCTAATTTATGTTTGCAGAACATATTATTACGGAGAACATACTACTCCAACTCGTGTTTTCCGGCAGATTCCTGAAATACTCCCTTTCTGTGATATCTTCAGCATAATCAATACAAACCAAACTGGGGTCTGTTGCGTAAAACTTGCCATTAATGGCAGCTCTACCATCAATGGTAACTACTATGGTAACATCGCTCGACAGCCAATCATATTCAAGGTTTCCATAGAAGTTGCCATTGGAAGCAAAGTTACCATCAATGGTAAGTTTTATGCAACAGGGCCCCGATTGTATTCAAAGGAATGCTCTGTATGAAATCTGCAGAGTTTCCAAACGATACTCTCAGTGTTGGTTTCTCCATTGACAGTTTGATGTAATAATTTCTGCCAAGATGTTAGTACTTACTATTCAGCAAGTCCTAATCACTGTGCACTGATATACGCCTATAAAATTGTTAACCTTTCAGTCTAAGCCTAATTCTTATATTGATTAATGATGCAATATGTTGTATTCTATCGCACCCGTTTGAGCTGCATTAAAAGTTTATACTCCTCACAGCATCGGCGTCCTTCAGTTGGTCTTCAGAGTGTATCATTTCAAATCAATTTGTTGGAAGGGAAAGTTTATCCCGAAGTAAAGTTGGTTTTGATAAAAAAAAAAAAAATGAGTAAAAACATGAAAGAAACATATCAGTGACAGTTTGACGAAAATCCGTCGCAGAATTAAAAAAAAATTATGATATTTTTTAAAGATTAATTTTGGAACGTCACGTGCGAGATGCTTTCCCATAATGTTGCGGGTGTGTGTGTGTGTGTGTGTGTGTGTGTGCGTGTGTGTGTGCATGTGTGTGTACGTGTATTTGTGTGTGTATGTGTGTACTTGCATTTGTGTGTGTATGTGTGTGTGTGTGTGTGTGTGTGTGTGTGTGTGTGTGTGTGTGTGTGAAGGGTGTGGTGGTGCGTACCATGTCGTAGAGAGAATTTACAATATAATCATGCTGCCTAATCTTTTCTAGAAGACTGAACTTAGAGAAGAAAAAATGCAGGATATCGATTTGGAGTTGTCATGGTTAGGGCAATTTGTAAGGACTCAGAAGAACGTGATTGATTTATTCTCAGTTTAAAAAAAAGAGAGACACGCAGCACTATCTGCGAAAGAACGAATCTGTGAAAAGAGACTTGATATCAAGATTTGGTGTACTTTCGTCGACACTCATCTCTCATTCATCGTTAGAAAGCTTCTCGAGGTTTTCAACATACTGTCTCTGTAAGTAAAAGCTGCGGAAAGTATAATATTTTTTGGTAAACTAGCCATGAGCTATGCCATAGTTCTAGGGAAATGGAAATATATACGCCCTATTTATTTTCGGGCAGCATGGGGCATATCACAGCGCGCGCTAAATCATTCATCATTATGCATACGCTCTTGACCAGCGCGTAATTATTATAACCTGATTATGACGTCACAATGCAAGCGTAACAACGTTATCATATTTGTGTTTACATTTCCTTCACTTTCTTGAAAGTTCTCATTGCTCTCGGATCAATTCATGATTCTTTGCAATTTTTGTTGATATTTTTGGCAAATTTCGGAATCTTTTACGATGATGCATTTGGTAAGTAAAGTATCTGAGTAACTCACTGCTACTACATTGTACTAAATTAATTTTCAGGGTGATTATCTCGAAATTGGGAAAGATTGCTGAAAAATAAAGATGATAATCATGTAGGCTAATAGTGATATCACAGTACATGTAGTGTATGTTAAGTTAACAGCTGGGGATATGTTATACTTCATCGAACAACTATTTTCCTCATTTGTATCCATTTTGATGGTTTGTTCGATGAACTAACACTCGACGAAAATAGGTTGAGGCTAGGGAAGGGAAGGATGTAGTGAGGTCAATATGTGATTTTTAAAGTAACTTTATAGACCGAAAATTGCAAGAAACTAACACGGTTTTCAACAGCTTTCCAATATGCACACACCTAATTGTTAGATGAAGTATAAATTCCCCGCAGCAGGGCCTACACTCGGACTGGATTTATTAATCTATTAGTGTAAACATGAATATTTTGAGTATACAGTGAGACCTGTCTATAGTGGCCACCCAAGGGAACAAAAAATGTGGCCTTTATAGACAGGTGGCTGCTATAGACAGGTTCTTTAACACATGATCTCTCTCCGGGGGAATTATTTTAGTGGCCACTATAGACAGGCTGGCTTCTATAGACAGGTGGCCGCCAAGACAGGTTTGACTGTATTAAGAAAAGCAGTATGTGATACAACAATTTATTTCAAAATCATTTTTTTTTTAAAGAAATGCAATACTGCCTCATCATGTATGCCAAATCTGGGTAAACTGATATATGAGAGAGAGAGAGAAGGAGAAGGGTACGGAGGCGGGATTAATTTTATTCTAGATACTTTTTCAGTATTTTTTATTGTCTTGAACTTGCTCATAGATGACATCATCGAAAAGCCGTGGGACTCTGGGTACTTCTGCCAGCTGCCGTGACGTCACCACCACGTCATGCTTCCCTTGGCGCATCCCCAAGCCCAGAATCCCCACTGCACTGCGCACTCTGCCCAGCAAGCTGCGCAACAGTACATCTGTGACGTCACAGCCCCGACAAGAGACATTTCCGACCAATGGCGGCAGCTCTTTCTTCGGTGCGATCAGGCGACGCTTTCACCCCAACCGCGTCGAGCCTTTTAGGAACGTCGGCGACGATGGAGACGCTCTCTCCCACAAAGTCACAGTGTCGCAGTCGGGTGGTCACGCTACTGGCCAGTTTGCGAGACTAGCGGTCACTGCCGTTGGCAAGCGGCGGCCAGCGAATGGACACAGCCTACGTCATCAAGTGTATGAGCAGACTCAGAACTGCATTAGTCATGCATTCCTTCTCCCGGGTGCTGTAGCTGATGACGTCATTTTGGAAAGCTCGTCTGCAGCCTTGAGTTCTAAGGCCGCTTTGAGGACATATTCTGCATCAAGTGAAAGAGTCAGTGTTGATAAAGCAAAACGTGACCTACAGCAACCGAAGAAAGAGGACGGCCAGATCAATCTTGGAGATCGACATCCTCAGCCTCATAAGGTCGATATTCTCATCAACGATGACGACTTTGCTTCTGGTTACTGTGTGAGGTTAGATGAAGAGGAGATCGTGGAAGCTGCGTTGAGCTCGGGCGAGATAGCTGAGGGGAGCTCACCGCGAGAAGCCAATGAGCCAAAGGCTCCGTTGGAAAATGACATGGATGAGAAGGATACATTGTCACGTGATGAAGGCAATGATGTGTCCTCACTTCCGCTCGACGAGGATAACGACACGGAGGATGATACCCGCAAGGATAAAGTTGCATACGTTGACAAAGACAACGAGAAAAAGGGTGCTACATTGTCACGTGATATAGGCAATGATGTATCCTCACTTCCGCTGTATGAAGATGACGAAATGGAGGATAATACCCGCAAAGATAAAGTCGCGTACGTCGACGAAGACAACGAGGATGAGGAGATAGAGTTCTTCGACAAAACAAACGACGAGTGCGATGACGATCTCGACCTCGATGATCTCCTCGATCGCTGTCCGAAGTCCTCCGTCATCAGGCACCTCCAGTCGGCCATGGAGCTGTCCAAGTGCGTCACCCGTCAGATGGAGAGGGCGCTGCAGAAGTGGTCCCGCATCTCCTGCGGCCCGTTCCCCAAAGTCCCTGGCAGGAGCCTGGCCAAGGCCGAGCTCATCGATGAGAGAACCGTGGCACTGCGGACCGAGAGCGCTCGCCAGCTGGCCGAGATGAACAAGATGTTCTTTAACCTTTACTGCGTGACGGAGGAGCTCGATGCGGTAGAAAACAGGCAGAGCTGGTTCGTGGAGTCCATCAAGGAGAGGGAGGCGATGGCTGGTGATGAGGATCTCCCCAAACCGGGCAGTCTTCCCAAAGACAGGAAGAGTCTGGCAGAGCTGTACCTAGACCACAGGGCGGAAGGCAGGTCTGCGGACCATAAGGTCAGGGCTCTGCTGGGACCCAGGATCCCTCCAACCATCGAGGAAGAGGACTAGAAAGGAGTAGACACATCTTCCTTGGTAAATGGAATTGGACAAACTGGCCATTCTGCTCTTCTTGCTCCGCTATGGCACAAGGGACTACTAGTAGATCGTGTGTAGTGTATGGACAAACAAAGAATGAGGATTCCCTTGCCAGTCGGCACCAGAACAGAAGAACGTCGTTATTCTGCAGCTCCATAATGTGACGAATAAGGAATAGATATCATGGTGATGATGATCAAAACATAATTATACATGAATATCGTCATTGCGACAATCTCGCCACATGGAATTAATCTCTATTCCTTCCTCTTTGGTTGTGTGCAATAAATATGAAGCTTATAAGAATTATTAGACGTAAAGGCATTTGTTTTGTTTTTTAAGATACGCAGAGATTCACATTTAAAAGGGATATAGAGAGGATCGCAAACTGCAAGAGGAGGAAAAATAATTGAGAGGGTAGGAAGAATTAGAAGGAGATAAAATTATGTAGTGAGGGCGGGTAAAACAGGGGAAGATACAGAAAGAGGGAGAGTGGATGGAGACATGAAGAGATGGCGAGGGGGAGATCAATTAAAAGTAATGAGGGAGAGAAAAAGACAGATTGAGAAAAAGATACAGAGAGGGGAGATTGGTAGAGGAGTGACTGCTTCATGCTAGCTATCTAAGAGCTATAAAAAATTTAAGAGACTGTCAGTTTTTTTGTCTTGATCTTTCTCTCAGATAACACCATAGAAGATTTCCACGGCTAAAATTCCACCAATTACCGAGATGAATGTGGTCGAAAGTACCTACAATTCATATCAAATCTTAAGAAATGTTGCGCTTTTCTTGTTCAACCGCAATGAGGCAAGCACATTCTTCCTAGTCATTATACATTGCTGCAACCATAAGAACTTAAACACGAGTTCCTGGATTCCTGCTCTAATTTCGGTCACACAGAAACGTCTTGATTTCAATCAAAATGTCATTTAATAAACCAGACGATCAGACCAAACTCGATATCCACAAACAAATATCATTTGGGTGAAGTTCTTCTTATTTCTGTTTGCAGAACATACTATTACGGAGAACATACTACAGAGATATTACTCTTCCAACTCGTGTTTTATGATGTAACAAATTCGTGTTTTCTGGCAGAATAGTGTACAAAAGGGAAACGGGTGTTGGGAAGCTGACAAGAAGAAAGGTTTATATTACCTTTTGAATGAATTGCCTAACATTTATAAAATAAAAGGTCTACACAAAATGCTCAATACAGATATACAGACGCACACAACCCTTCGTCTTCATAAATTCTTTTAATAATCTTCGACATAGAAATATGTGTATTTTCTTTCCAATTCAGTCAACTGTAATAACAACATAGTTACATGTTTAACATGAAGCAGAGACAAAGAAATGACCGTTAGTAAACAATACTACAAGACATGCTGACAATCAGTGACGATACATTTCTGACACATGCGCTGCCTTTTGTTGTTGTAAAAACAAGCATCATGAATATTTTGATGAAATGATTGCACATAAAAGTGAACATTCTCATGAAGGTACCAGACACTTTTAAACCTAACAATCAATCTATCTAGAAACGATATAAAAATATACAACGCCAGTAATAACAATGGCAATAATGATATCAAATTGTTGTTTATATCCAGTCATACGTTGATCGAAAGTATGCTTCGCTTATTACCGCCCTCTGGAGAGCATTCCTTGCTGGCTGCTATTTCAAACACATTCAGGGTGTCTATTTTAACTTTGGCTTACCATATTACTTGTTTGAAGAAAATGGAAGTGTTCAAAAGATGAAGTGATCAATACAAATGTTCTCAATATCAACTGTCTCAATATGTGAAGAATTATACCATTTTCTCAAGATGGTTATCAACACATGTGGGAAAAGTCACTTTCAGTGTATACAAGATAACTAGTAAAGAGAGGTGTATATAATTTGACAGATGTTTCAATGATCTGATCATATGTTGTTATCTATCCTAACCAAACCATGCATTGGCAGCTTCAATCTTCCTGCCGACAGCTATGACAGCTATGACAATTTTAAGAAATATCACCTCTTCTGCTGCTGGTTTCAACCTTTAACAGCTGAATCAATGAAGTCAATATCATAAATATATAATGGGTACTATTCAACATGACACCATACTAACACCTGAATATGTACATGAATTTTTTTCTAATTCCAGTTGAACATTTCATTATCCTAACACGGTACTACGGTAGATATTTTAATTCTGATTGAATAAACTAGGAAAAACAAACGTAATATAGAAATAAATTGGGTATAACCTATGACAGATGGTTGTCTAGGGAAAAGATATAGCAGAAACTGAATGCTTATTGTTGGACTGATACAAAGTCTTTGTTGTACTGTAATAATACAAAAGCACATACCAGAACATACATGTATATCAAAGGTGAATTCAATAAATGAATTGCTTTATATGGCAATGCAAAACAATGTTTCCAGATAACTATGAAAATCAATTGTATGACATGTCAATTCATTTCAAAATTTGAATGTTATTGATACAACGATACACTATGCACAATTATACTTAAGTACAAAATCTTCAAGTGCCTCTTTTAACTAAAAGTTTCTTCATATTAGTTTTAAAGTGAATTATATTCCACATACTAAGAATGTTGCTATATGATTGGTCAAGAGTTGATCACGTGATGAGGCGTAGTTTTTCCTATCAGATCACCTGAGAATAAAAGTTCGTTACACTCTAGGTGATAGTACTTTTTGGTTTCGCTGATCTCTTCAATCCTCACAGTCCTAATGC
The DNA here is from genome assembly GCA_963669155.1 of Arbacia lixula. Taxonomy (NCBI): domain Eukaryota; kingdom Metazoa; phylum Echinodermata; class Echinoidea; order Arbacioida; family Arbaciidae; genus Arbacia; species Arbacia lixula. Next base: position 37,049 of record CAVLGW020000076.1, read on the forward strand.
GTGATTAATATTTTGAGTACGCGCGAAATAACAGTGCGTTACACTCGGAATATCAGTTTTAGCTCGAAGCAGACGACGCCGCGGCGCGCGATAATTAAAAATTTGTGTTCGTGGTTGTAAATACCGCGCTACGCCTGGCGCGGGTACTGTGTATGTACACGCACACGTACGTACATAGCCTATGTACAGTTCGTGTTTGCCACAGACATAGTCGCGTTTCAATCAAAATAGCCCATGCCAATGGAATTATATTTGAACTACTCAACGACACTGAACTGGGACATTTGCTGCAAGAAAGTGAAAGTGAAAATACAAAGAGACAATTGAAGTTTAGCCTTCGAATATTTCAGGAGTTTTGCGCAACACTAGGGGACGTCGAGTTTGACCAGCTAGCGGACATCGACTTGAAATCATTGCCATGGCATTGCATGGATCAACTGCTTGGAAAATTCTAGTGGTGAGTCGTACAGTAAAACATTTATGGTTTGCAGAAATATTTTTTGAATTTGCGGGACATAGACATTGTAGGATACGGTGCTTCTGTTGAGAATAGAAATGTCCAAGTTCAGAACAAGAACAGAAATGCGACGTTTCAGTTTAATAACTGCGTTGTGAACATTTACAACTAACGTTACTAGCGTTAGAGTAAACGTTAGACCTGGCCTAGCAATGTTAGCCTAGAATGCTAAGCCTGTGCGGAATTGTTTTTCTTGTGAACTTGAGAACTATGATTGACGACTCTTCACGGCATTTGCATGCATGATCAGCATCATGATTCAGGTGAATTCATCCGTACCGCAATGTTGTTCATAGCCTCCCCCTCCAATAACCAGAATATGGTCTAAAAGTTAGATTCAACGATAGGCCTAACGTTAGATTCTCGAACGCTTTTGTACGTCAAATTGTCATTTTCTTGTGTAGATAGTTGGTTTCAGATATTGCTCTAAGCTCTGAACGTAGGAGCCCGATTCATTTTTTTTTTTTAATTTCCTGCGGCTTTGGCAAATCAACGGAAATTCAAGTTGCGCCGCTGCCGCAACACCGCGAGAGGTCCCCTAGGGCAATCCATGATTTTCCGCTGAAGCTCATGAATGCAGCTGGAAAGAAATGTATCGCGTACTGCAACAAATTTTGTCACAGGTAGAAAGCATGCGCAGTAGTGCCAAGGCCGAAGAAACCAAAAAGTGCGATCACGTAGCCGCTTTTGTACGCTAAATTGTCATTTTTTGTATAGATTGTTGGTATCAGATGTGGAATATAAAGCAAATAATCAACTTTTGGTTTCAGGCAATGAGACGAACTATCACTTCCTCGGCGATCTGAATGTATACGCTATCTTTCCTCAGCTAAAAGCTTCGGAAAGATAGCTACATCCAGATCGCCTCGGAAGTGATAGTTCGTCCCATTACCTTCACCGACGTTGATTATTTGCTTAATACACAATACATGTATCCTTTACATATTTTATCAGAAACTGAATAATATATGCATTCAACTTTTTTCTTCACAGGCATTAATATCTTATACAACTCAATATAAATATTTTAGTCTGCATGTTCTCGACATTTACAGGAAATAATTTTCCCCTTTTCACACACAAAACTTCCCAAAGAATGTCTGGAGTCAGTATTAAAACTAATGCCTACATTAGTACAAACAAGTTCTCAACAGAAAGAAGATTCTTGAAATACTTTCTTTCTGTGATATCTTCAGCAAGCCAAACTGGTGCCTGTTGCGTAAAACTTGCCATGGGCGGAAATCCCGGGGGGACGGGGGGGGTCGTGTCCCCCCTCCCCCCCCCCCACAATTTCGAAGGGGGGTACACAATATGAAATGTCCCCCCCCCACTATTTTCGAAAAACGTCCTAACCCCCGCCCCCCCCCCCCCCCCCCCCCCCCCCCCCCCCACTGAAAGCATTTTCAGAGACTGGGCGGGTTAAAAAAAAAATGAAGGAAGAAAACACCTCCACAAAATCCCATTACTACCTCTCCCCCCCCCTCTCCCCCCCCCCCCCCCCCCCCCCCCCCCCCCCCCGCTCAGCTACTTCTTGAGGAAAAACATGTCCCCTCCACCTTCGGGGAGCGATTTCCGTCCATGGTAACAACCATGGTAACATCGCTCGACAGCCTATCATGTTCAAGGTTACCATCAATGGTAAGCTTTATGCAACAGGGCCCCGATTGTATTCAAAGGAATGCTCTGTATGAAATCTGCAGAGTTTCCAAACGATACTCTCAGTGTTAGTGTCTCCATTGACAGTTCGATATCATAATTTCTGTCAAGATGTTAGTACTTACTATTCAGCAAGTCCTAATCACCATGAACTGGTATATGCCTATAAAACTGTTAAGCTTTCAGTCTAAGCCTAATTCTTATAATGATTATTGATGCAATATGTTGTATTCTATCGCACCCGTTTGAGCTGCATTAAAAAGTTTATACTCCTCACAGCATTGGCGTCCTTCAGTTGATCTTCAGAGTGTATCGTTTCAAGTCAATTTGTTGTAAGGGAAAGTTTACCCCGAAGTAAAGTTAGTTTTGATAAAGAAAAAGTAAAAACATGAAAGAAACATATCATGGACAGTTTGACGAAAATCCGTCGCAGAATTTAAAAAAAAAGGTTATGATATTTTTTTAAGTTTTAATTTTGGGACGTCACGTGCGAGATGCTTCCCCATAATGTTGCGGGTGTGTGTATGTGTGTGTGTGTGTGTGTGTGTGTGTGTGTGTGTGTGTGTGTGTGTGTGAAGGGTGTGGTGGTGCGTACCATGTCGTAGAGAGAATGTCGAATCTAATCATGCTGCCTAATCTTTTCTAGTAGACTGAACTTAGAGAAGAAAAAATCCAGGATATCGTTTTGGAGTTGTCATGGTTAGGGCCATTTGTAAGGACTCAGAAGAACGTGCATGATTTATTCTCAATTTAAAAAAAAAGAGAGATACGCAGCATTATCTGCGAAAGAACGAATCTGTGAAAAGAGACTTGATGTCAAGATTTAGAGTACTTTCGTGGACATCCATCTCTCATGTATTGTTAGAAAGCTTCTTGACGTACACTAGCCATGATCTATGCCATAGTGCTAGGAAAAATGAAATATACGCCCAATTTATTTTCGGGCAGCATGGTGCATGTCATCGCGCGCGCTAAATCATTCATCATATGCATTACGCTCTTGACCAGCGCGTAATTATTATAACCTGATTATGACGTCACAATGCGAGCGTAACAACGCTATCATATTTCTGTTTACATTTCCTTCACTTTCTTGAAAGTTCTCATTGCTCTCGGATCATTTCATGATTCTTTGCAATTTTTGTTGATATTTTTGGCAAATTTCCGAATCTTTTACGATGATGCATTTGGTAAGTAAAGTACCTGAATAACTTACTGCTACTACATCGTACTAAATTGATTTCCAGCGTGACTATCTCGAAATTGGAGCAAGATTGCTGAAAAATAAAGATGATAATCATGTAGGTCAATAGTGATATCACAGTACATGTACTGTATGTTACGTTAACAGCTTGGGAAATGTTTTACTTCATCAAACAACGATTTTCCTCATTTTTATCCATTTTGATGGTTTGTTCGATGAACTAACACTCGACGAAAATATGTTGAGGTTAATATGTGATTCTAAAGTAACTTTATGGACCGAAAATCGCAAGAAACTGACACGGTTTTCAACGGCTTTCCAATATGCGCGCACACACCTAATTGTTAGATGAGGTATAAATTCCCCGCAGCAGGGCCTACACTCGAACTGGAGTTATTAATCTATTAATGTGAACATGAATATTTTTAGTACATTAAGAAAAACTGTATGTGATGCAAGAATTTATTTCAAAATATTTTTTTTTAAATACATGCAACACTGTCTCAACATGTAGTGCCAAATCTGCGTAAACTGATACACAAGAGAGAAAGAGAGAGAGAGAGAGAGAGAGAGAGAGAGAGAGAGAAGGGGAGGGGTAATGAGATGGGACCAACTTTATTCTAATTGAAGAAACTTTTTCAGTATTTTTTATTATCTTGAACTTGCTCATAGATGACATCATCGAAAAGCCGTGGGACTCTGGGTACTTCTGCCAGCCTCCGTGACGTCACCACCACGTCATGCTTCCCTTGGCGCATCCCCAAGCCCAGAATCCCCGCTGCACTGCGCACTCTGCCCAGCAAGCTGCGCAACAGTACATCTGTGACGTCACAGCCCCGACAGGAGACATTTCCGACCAATGGCGGCAGCTCTTTCTTTGGTGCGATCAGGCGGCGCTTTCACCCCAACCGCGTCGAGCCTTTCAGGAACGTCGGCGACGATGGAGACGCTCTCTCCCACCAAGTCACAGTGTCGCAGTCAGGTGGTCACGTTACTGGTCAGTTTGCGAGACTAGCGGTCACTGCCGTTGGCAAGCGGCGGCCAGCGAATGGACACAGCCTACGTCATCAAGTGTATGAGCAGACTCAGAACTGCATTAGTCATGCATTCCTTCTCCCGGGTGCTGTAGCTGATGACGTAATCTTGGAAAGCTCGCCTGCAGCCTTAACTTCTAAGGCCGCTCTGAGGACAGATTCTGCATCAAGTGAAAGAGTCAGTGTTGATGAAGCAACACGTGACCTACAGCAACCGAAGAAAGAGGACGGCCACATCAATCTTGGAGATCGACATCCTCAGCCTCATAAGGTCGATATTCTCATCAACGATGACGACTTTGCTTCTGGTTACTCTATGGGGTTAGATGAAGAGGAGATCGTGGAAGCTGCGTTGAGTTCGGGCGAGATAGTCGAGGGGAGCTCACCGCGAGAAGCCAATGAGCCAAAGGCTCCGTTGGAAAATTACATGGATGAGAAGGATACATTGTCACGCGATGAAGGCAATGTTGTATCCTCACTTCCGCTCGACGAGGATAACGACACGGAGAATGATACCCGCAAGGATAAAGTTGAATACGGTGACAAAGACAACGAGAAAGAGGGAGCTACATTGTCACGTGATGAAGGCAATGTTGTATCCTCATTTCCGCTCTACGAGGATGACGAAACGGAGGATAATACCTGCAAGGATAAAGTCACGTACCAGGACGAAGACAACGAGGATGAGGAGATAGAGTTCTTCGACAAAACAAACGACGAGTGCGATGACGATCTCGACCTCGATGATCTCCTCAATCGCTGTCCGAAGTCCTCCGTCATCAGGCACCTCCAGTCGGCCATGGAGCTGTCCAAGTGCGTCACCCGTCAGATGGAGAGGGCGCTGCAGAAGTGGTCCCGCATCTCCTGCGGCCCGTTCCCCAAAGTGCCTGGCAGGAGCCTGGCCAAGGCCGAGCTCATCGATGAGAGAACCGTGGCACTGCGGACCGAGAGCGCCCGCCAGCTGGCCGAGATGAACAAGATGTTCTTTAACTTCTACTGCGTGACGGAGGAGCTCGATGCGGTAGAAAACAGGCAGAGCTGGTTCGTGGAGTCCATCAAGGAGAGGAAGGCGATGGCTGCTGATGAGGATCTCCCCAAACCGGGCAGTCTTCCCAAAGACAGGAAGAGTCTGGCAGAGCTGTACCTAGACCACAGGGCGGAAGGCAGGTCTGCGGACCATAAGGTCAGGGCTCTGCTGGGACCCAGGATCCCTCCAACCATCGAGGAAGAGGACTAGAAAGGAGCAGACACATCTTCCTTGGTAAATGGAATCGGACAAGCTGGTCGTTCTGCTCTTCTAGCTCCGCTATGGCACAAGGGACTACTAGTAGATCGTGTGTAGTGTATGGACAAACAAAGAATGAGGATTCCCTTGCCAGTCGGCACCAGAACAGAAGAACATCGTTATTCTGCTGCTCCATAATGTGACGAATAAGGAATAGATATCGTCATCATCATCATGATCATAACATATACATGAATATCGTTATAGCGACTATCTCGCCAAATGATATGAATCTCTATTCCTTCCTCTTTGGTTGTGTGCAATAAATCTGAAGCCTAAAAATAATTGTTAAACGTAAAGACATTTGTTTTTTTGTTTAAGATACGCAGAGAATCACATTTAAAATAGATATAGAGAGGATCGCAAAGTGCAAGAGGAGGAAAAATCATTGAGAGGGTAGGAATAATTAGGAGATATGGATTGGGGGCGGGGTGAAACAGGGGAAGATACAGAAAGAGGGAGAGTGGATGGAGACATGAAGAGATGCAGAGGGGGAGATCAATTAAAAGTGAATGAGGGAGAGAAAGAGACAGATTGAGAAAAAGATGGAGAGAGGGGAGATTGTTAGAGGAGTGACAGCTTCATGCCAGCTATCTAAGAGCTACAAAAAATTAAGACACTGTCAGTTTTTTGTCTTGATCTTTCTCTTAGATAACATCATAGAAGATTTCCACGGCTAAAATTCCACCAATTACCGAGATGAATGTGGTCGAAAGTGCCTACAATTCATGTCAAATCTGAAGAAATGTTGCGCTTTTCTTGTTCAACCGCAATGGGGCAAGCACATTCTTCCTAGTCATTATACATTGCTGCAACCACAACAACTTAAACACGAGTTCCTGGATTCCTGCTCTAATTTCGGTCACACAGAAAGGTCTTGATTTCAATCAAAATGTCATTCAATCGATCAGACGATAAGACCAAACTCCATATCCACAAACAAATATCATTTGGGTGAACTTCTTCCAATTTCTGTTTGCAAAACATATTATGAGTGAGAACATACTACAGAGATATTACTACCCTAACTCATGTTTTCTGGCAGAATAGTGTACAGAGGGGTGAAGGGCGTTGAGAAGCAGACAAGAATAAATGTTTATATCACCTTTTGAATGAATTGCCTAACATTTATAAAATAAACGGTCTACACAAAATGCTGAATTCAGATATACAGAAGTATACAATCCTTCGTCTTCATAAATTCTTTTAATAATCTTCGACATAGAAATCTGTATATTTTCTTTCCAATGCAGTCAACTGTCATAACAACATGGTCCAATTTTTAACATGAAGCAGAGACAAAGAAATGACCGTTCGTAAATAACACTTCAACACATGCTGACAATCAGTGACGATACATTTCTGGCGCATGCGCTGCCTGTCGTTGTTTTAAAAACAAGTATCATGAATATTTTGATGAAATGATTGCACATAAAAGTGAACATTCTCAGGAAGGTACCAGATACTTTCAAACCTAACAATCAATCTACCTACAAACGATACAAAAATATACAACGCTAGTAATAACAATGTCAATAATGATATCAAATTGTTGTTTATATCCAGTCATACGTTGATCCAAAGTATGCTTCGCTTTTTACCGCCCCCTGGAGAGCATTTCTTGCTGGCTGCTATTTCAAACACATTCAGGGTGTCTATTTTAACTTTGGCTTACCATATTACTTGTTTGAAAAAAATGGAAGTGTTCAAAAGATGAAGTGATCCAATACAATTTTCTCAATATCAATTGTCTCAATGTGTGAAAAAACATACCATTTTCTAAAGATGATTATCAACACATTTGGGAATAGTCACTTTCAGTGTATAAAAGATAACTAGTAAAGAGAAGGTGTACATAATTTGACAGATGTCTCAATGATCTGATCGTATGTTGTTATTTATCTTAAACAAACCATGCATTGGCAGCTTCAATCTTCCTGCCGACAGCTATGACAGCTATGACAATTTAAAGAAATATCACCTCTTCTGCTGCTGGTTTCAACCTTTAACAGCTGAATCAATGAAGTCAATATCACAAATATATAATGAATATAATTCAACATGACACCATGCTAACATCTGAATATGTTCAAGAAGTTTTTCTCGAAATCCAGTTGAACATTTCTTTATCTTGAGACGGTACTACGGTAGATATTTAAACTCTGATTGAATAAACTATGAAAACAAAACGTAATATAGAAAAAAATTGGGTACAATTTATTAGGACAGATGATTGTCTAGGGAACATAACAGAAACTTAATCTATATTGTTAGACTGATACAAAATCTTTGCTTTACTGTAATAATACAAAAGAACATACCAGAATATACATGTATATCAAAGGTGAACTCAGTAAATCAATGGCTACATATGGCAATACCAAACAATGTTTCCAGATAACTTTGAAAATCAATTGTATGACATGTTAACAATTCATTTCAAAATTTGAATATTATTGATAAAACGATACGGTATGCACAATTCTACATAAATAAAACATCTTCAAGGGCCTCTTTTGAATAAAAGTTTCTTCATATTAGTTTTAAAGTGAAATACATAATACATGTATCCTTTATATATTTTATCATAAAAATGAATAATGTTAATATAAACAATATATACAATCAACTTTTTTCTTCATAGACATCTCATACAACTCAATAGAAATATTTTAGTCTGCATGTACTTGACATTAACAGGTATTAATTTTCACGTGCACACACAAAACTTCCCAAAGAATGTCTGGAGTCAGCATTAAAACTAATGTCTATACTTGTACAAATAAGTTCTTAACAGAAACAATATTACTGAAATACTCTCTTTCTGTGATATCTTCAGCACAATCAATGTAAGCCAAACTGGGGCCTGTTGCGTAAAAATTGCCATTAATGGCAACTCTGCCATCAATGATAACTACATGTACCATGGTAAACCGCTAGACGTCCAATCATATTCAAGGTTTCCATAGAAGTTGCCATGGGAAGCAAAGTTACCATCAATGGTAAGTGTTATGCAACAGAGCCCTGATTGTATTCAAAAGAATGCCCTGTATGAAATCTGCAGAGTTTCCAAACGATACTCTCAGTGTTGGTGTCTCCATTGACAGTTTAATATAATAATTTCTGCCAAGATGTTAGTCCTTACTATTCAGCAAGTCCTAATCACTGTGTATAAAACTGTTAACCTTTCAGTCTAAGCCTAATTCTTATATTGATTAATGATGCAATATGTTGTATTCTATCGCACCCGTTTGAGCTGCATTAAAAAGTTTATACTCCTCACAACATCGGCGTCCTTCAGTTTTTCCCACCTCACCTCATTCCCACCTCATTTATGAAAAAGTTTCTTCCTGAATTGGTACCCATTATGACGAACATTATAAATGATTCTTTTAGAAATGGTAGATTTCCTGATAAGTTCAAATGTGCCAATATCATTCCAAAACTGAAAGGCTCGTCTTGTGATAGTGACAATCTGAAGAATTACCGCCCAATAGCAAACCTTAAATTCTTTGCTAAGATTCTAGAGAAGATGGCAGCACATCAGCTACAAGAATATCTAGGTAAATCTGATCTACATGCAAAGTTTCAGTCAGGATACAGGTCATTTCATAGTGTTGAGACTGCTCTCTTGAGAGTTACAAATGACATTCTGTTGTCACTTGATAGGGGCGAGGAGGTTATGCTTATCTTGCTTGATTTTTCCTCAGCTTTTGATACCATTGATCACGATATATTGCTTAAACGCTTATCACTAAGATTTGGAATATGTGGTAAAGCACTTAATTGGATGCAGTCATACTTATCAGGACGTACTCATAATGTAGTCATTGGAAATGATCGGTCTTCAGGACATGTACTCACCAAAGGAGTACCGCAAGGATCTGTATTGGGTCCAGTCCTGTTTACATTATACACCTCTCCTCTAGAATCTTTGATTGAAAGACATAACATTTTCAAGATGTTTTATGCTGATGACACTCAGTTGTATATTACATTCAAACAGTCACGGCTTGAAAATGTTTCTTCTCAGATAGCAAACTGTGTTCAAGCAATCAAAGAATGGTCTCACCAAAACTGTCTCAAGTTAAATTGCAGTAAGACAGAGTTCCTTCATGTTTCATCCCGTTTTAGAAATACGACTCCAGTAATTCACTTGGATCTAGCCGGAAAGCAAATTAAAGCTACCAAAACATGTAGAAATCTTGGGGTAATTTTCGACAATAAGCTTACATTTGACAGTTTCATCACACAAAAATGCCGTTCAGCTTCGTTTGCACTCTACAAAATTGGTAAAATCCGTGATTTTATTGATAGAAGTACAACTGAACGTTTGGTTCACGCATTTGTTATGTGTCATTTTGACTTCTGCAATAGTCTACTTTTTCAACTACCACTTCGCCAAATTCAAAGACTACAAACTATACAAAATTCAGCAGCGCGACTTGTTACACGTACGAGGAAACATGCTTCAATATCCCCTGTCTTACGTAATTTACATTGGTTACCAGTCCAGTCTCGCATTAAGTTCAAGATATTGTTATTAGCCTATGAATGTTTTCATGGATTAGCTCCTGCTTATCTAAATGACTTACTCACTGTATACAAACCAACACGAAATCTTCGATCATGTAAAAAGAATTTGTTTATTGTTCCTCCTATACTTACACGAACATATGGTGAACGCTCATTTGCCCATGCTGCTCCAGTTTTATGGAATAGCCTCCCTGACAGTCTTAGGAATATTAACACCCTAGATAGGTTTAAGTCTGCTCTTAAAACACACTTATTCCAAATGGCAAAATGATTTAAGGAACTCAGTAACCTCATTTCTCTTTTTCTTTGCTCCTTGAAGCGCATAGAGACTTTCTTATGTATATGTGTTATGCGCTATATAAACATGGTTTATTATTATTATTATTTTCTTCAGAGTGTATTGTTTCAAGTCAATTTGTTGTAAGGGAAAGTTTACCCCGAAGTAAAAGTTGGTTTTGATAAACAAAAAAAAAGTAAAAACATGGAAGAAACATATCAGTGACAGTTTGCCGAAAATCCGTCGCAGAATTAAGAAAAAAAGGGTATGATATTTTTTTAAGTTTAATTTTGGGACGTCACGTGCGAAATGCTTTCCCATAATGTTGCGTGTGTGTGTGTGTATGTGTGTGTATGTGTGTGTGTGTGTGTATTTGTGTGTGTGCGTGTGTGTGTGTGTGTGTGTGTGTATGTGAAGGGTGTGGTAGTGCGTACCATGTCGTAGAGAGAATGTACAATCTATTCATGCTGCCTCATCTTTTCTAGAAGACTGAAGTAAGAGAAGAAAAAAAATCCAGGATATCGTTTTGGAGTTGTCATGGTTTGGGCAATTTGTAAGGACTCAGAAGAACGTGCATGATTTATTCTCAATTAAAAAAGAGAAATGCAGCATTATATCTGCGAAATAACAAATCTGTGAAAGGAGACTTAATATCAAGATTTGGAGTACTTTCGTGGACATCCATCTCTCATGTATTGTTAGAAAGCTAGCTAGCGTAAACTAGCCATTACATATGCCTTAATGCTAGGGAAGTGGAATGATGCGGGTGCCTCAAACCGGCCCCTTGTTTTCTATTGAATATTTTCATTCCAAGATAACCAAATAAAATTCTAAAATTTCACACACAAATCAGCAAAATAATGCTCTTTCAAAAACTATTTTTGGATTGAAGATTAATGATAAAATTTCGGAGAAATTGCGCTTCGAATATCGCTCGATAAATCGTCGCACATTCACATCACTGAGCCTTGAAACCGGCCCCTACCGATAATAGCGTGCTTTCGATCTGCGACGGGAGACGTTCGGTACGGGGAAGTCAACAGACCGTGGCGGTACTAGAGCTACGTTCCCGTCCCGCCCAAAAGCCCTTTCGATCGACGGGTACGGGGCCTTACGTACGGTTACGTCAGAGTAGTGCGACTACCCTCAACGTTCAATCAAATATAGTGTAAACATCAACATGGCGAACTTACACAGAGCGCAGGAGGCGATTGTCGCTGCCTATGTTTGTGACATCCTAGACGAAACCGAATGCTTACTACTTCATGACATGTACACCTCTACTAATACTGATTTTCAGTATGGAAATGAACGCTATCGTTTCGACTTGGACAAGTTCAACGACGATGAATGCAATAGCTTTTCACGCTTGTGCAAGGTTCAAAACTTTACTGTTTACACTCTACTTGGATAACACGTGTGGTGGATGCTAGCGCGGCATGTATTATTCTTTACATTCAATCGCACGTAAATCGTCGCTCTGCGTTGCAGGTTGGACCGGACGCTATTTTGCTCGATGACCGTCTCAGATTTCGCGGTACGGAGAAATTTCAGGAGGTCGCGCATGCGCAGATCGATTTTCGGCTCAAGCTACCGTACCGAACGTCCTCCGTCGCAGATCGAAAGCACGCTATTGTGCGATATCTCCGTCAATCCGACGAGTACAGTGCCGACATTTCACCAGTATTGCGTCTCGATCATCCTCGTTCCAGTGCAGTGAAAAAATTACGGGAAAGTTTCGGCGATCGACGAGAAAATCACGGAAGTACGAACGCAAGTTGAAAAACGGAGATTTTTCGAACGAAAATGTGCAATTGCCAAAAAAGTGCACATTTTGTCTAATTTTGGTTTGCTTCCGAAAATCTTGCATTTGGTTTACTAATGCGTAAATACATAATAAATCGCGCATCCAACCTTCGATAACGCGCACTGCGCAGAAATACGCGGGGGCCGGTTTCAAGGGTAGGGGCCGGTTTGTGGACCACTTAATGATACGCCCTATTTATTTTCGGGCAGCATGGGGCATATCACAGCGCGCGCTTAATCATTCATCATATGCATACGCTCTAGACCAGCGCGTAATTATTATAACGTGATTATGACGTCACAATGCAAGCGTAACAACATTATCATATTTCTGTTTACATTTCCTTCACTTTCTTGAAAGTTCTCATTGCTCTCGGATCAATTCATGATTCCTTGCAATTTTTGTTGATATTTTTGGCAAATTTCCGAATCTTTTACGATGATGCATTTGGTAAGTAAAGTATCTGAATAACTTACTGATACTACATTGTACTAAATTGATTTCAACCGTGATTATCTCGAAATTGGAGCGAGATTGCTGAAAAATAAAGATGATAATCATGTAGGCCAATAGTGATATCACAGTACATGTACTGTACGTTACGTTAACAGCTGGGGATATGTTATACTTCATCGG